>JAQFYG010002950.1:0-13436 GCA_034694325.1 Entomobrya corticalis
TCCAGAAACATCTTCAAAACAAATCGGTCAATTTCGTAGATGGCTTCTTCCCTTGTTCCCCCATTTTCAATCTGCTGCTTCCACTGTTTGTAATAATCCCGCTTTGAGTAACAAGGATATTTACGCTGTATTGTTTTAAAGCTCCATCCGGGATTCTTCTCAATTAAATCAATTATCTTCTTTTTCTGCTTAATGCTGACTTGCGGTTTCCTTGGAAAATTGGAGTGCAGATTTTCTGGAGAATTTTGGAAGTCCGGGTCCCATGCGTTCCGCTCTTGTTCTGCCGGATGACTTCTATCATTTGTAGAAATCTCTGTTTTAGGTAATATAAAAAGCAAACGAAGAATAAATTTAATAACAATTTAACTATGACGACCATCTGGTTCTATTGAGCGTTCAATGACGAGAAAAACTTGATCTGTAGTTTTTTAGGAATATTGTTATTAACCGTTCATGCAAACAGCAGTCACAATCCATTCAATTCAAACATTTTAAAATAACTTCATGCACAAATAACGAATAAAATAGTAAATTCTGTAGTAGTCGTTCACTTTCAAGTTTAATTGATTTTTAATTGTAGTTGAAATTCAGTCGGCAGATCCTGTCCTCTTGGCATGCAAAAGAACGAAAACAAAACCAACCAAGTAGATTTTCATTCTTTTCGATGAATGAGTAACTTGTGCTAATTTTAGCGAATTTATTAATTATATCTTCAGCCACTTGTTTTTCTTCGTGTGTTGGAGTAGCTTTGCAATCAAAATGGTTAAACTCTGCCTTCAATATATCTAAAAATACTTTTCCAACAGAAATAGGGTTGATGTTCTCAAGATCCATAGCTAAAAAAACAGCACCACTACTTTTAAAATTAAAAAAATTAAATTTTCTTGACGTTAAAAACTTTAGTTAAGCGAAATAATTATAGTTCCACTATTTAATTATTTAATTATCAAAGAATTATATTTAAAGCTTTTAATACAAGCGACTAACAACTATATTTTTGCTCAAAACAAATTGTTGCTGACAACTTACAACTTTAAAATTTATTGACCTCCAGGAAGTTTTTTGCGAATAACGAAATCAAATAGAAATAATTGTATTTTCTTGTTTACATTTTTTAATTTGAAGTTAGCGCCAAAAATACGATACGTTTTGAGCGTTGTTTGCGATTTGAAACTATACGTCACTGGCCACTGCACCGATACCAATGATAAAAAAGCGACATGAACTGAACAGCGGTGTTCCAGCAAAACAGACAGCGAAAAGCGTGGAAGCAAGGAGCAGAGTGGAAGAGAATGAGAACAAGCAGCAAAAACGTATGTGTAGTGTGCAGCCATGCGCTGCTACGCGTTCTCTTGGATGAAGGATCATCACAAATGTCCTTTAGAGATGGGGCATTTCTGGCCCCCCAGGGGGGCATTCGGGGTTAAAATCCTTACCATATTGTTCAGAACTCTCTATTTGATATGATTTATCTGAAGATTTTGAAAAATCGATGTCTTTACCAAAAAGGTATCCTTGTTAGTTATACCCATTGTCATTAGTTAAACGCAATAATATTTTTTATTCAACGACCACTCATTTTTTATGTAATTCTTCCTGTTATTACCGAGTCATTGACGAGGTTTTAGGAATGGCTAAGGTGTCTGTCCGTCCGTCCGTCTGTCCGTCTGTCCGTCTGTTCGCACGATAATTCGAGAACGGTTAGAGCTATTTCAAGAATTCTTTCGACAATCGCTTTTTATAGACCTTGGGCATGACTCTATTGATTTTGAGCGCCAACGGTCAACGGCAACCGTTAGAGACGGTTACGATTTCGAAATTTTTGCATAAAGCTACATAGCATGTGGGGTACCATTTCAAAGGGTTTTTTATACTGAGTAATTTTCAAATAAAATTTTAAAATAGTACGTCACCGTTAAAGGGCAAATCGATTTCAAAAGTTTATCTTTGCTGTTAGATATGTCTTGTACGGTATCATTCGAATGGAAATTTAATGCTGAGTGAAATAAAAGTCATGTTTTGAAGTACGAAGTCACCGTTATATCGGTAACACGATTTCAAAAGGTTATTTCTGTCAATTTTGCAGTTAGATATGGCTTGTAAGGTATCATTCGAACGGAAATCTGACGCTGAGTAAAATCAAAATTATAGCTTCCTTCTATTGCTCAATAGAAATGACTCGGTTTCTTAAATTCCTGATTGTCAGGTTTATTTAGAACACGAGTAGAACCTTGAGAATTTTTTTCATTGTATTGTTTGATGGCATGTAATCATGATTCATTTACACAATTTTTATTGAAACTAGTTTATTAGGAAACCGATACATGAAGTAATTGTTAGTATAAAAAAGGATTGAAATGGGCCAAAGCAAAAATTGCCAATGCAAAACTTTCAAGATGCAATCTTTTGTATTTCAAAATGCCAAATGATATTTAATAATTTTATAAATATAAAGGAAGATTTAGTTGTAATTATTAGGGTAATCTATCATAATAAAAATCTTACTAGTAATATCATCAAAATAATAAGCATGACATAATATTGAAGATATTTAATATAAAAACGTAGACAATACTACAACTGGCCGATATTGATAGAATTAAGAGAAGAAATTTTTTTCTTAACTTTGATTTAAACCGCAACGAAAGCATTCTAGCTCAATTTTAGAATGCGATGGGCTTTAAACCACTTTATTCTTTGACATTTGCTTTTGCACTAGTTCCAATAAGTGAAATTGTTGCTTAAATGAGACGATCCGACAAAAACACTATTTTACTTTGGACGACCTGCATTGACAGCTATGTTTAGCAAGAACTAGGTATTAATAAAGATAAAATAGGAAATAGTTGTATGATGAGAAACCGATAACTTTCATGCTTCATCGGCTGCAGAAAATGCAAATATGATGCTCTTCGGTAGTAGTTTTCATAGATCCCTTTCCCACAAAATGTAAAACCGTCAACATCTAGCCAATAGCAATCATATTTATTCTATGGGAATTGTAATGAACGACACCAAACCTTAAATTTGTACTTATAAACGTTAAGTTTCATGCATCAGAAAATCATAGTTTTTACATATTACAATCTAGTTCCAGTGGGTCAAAAATGATCCTCTGGTTGGTACAAGAAGGCATAACGTTGATTGTTCCTGTGAATTTGGATCAATTTATTTGTCATTTCCTAGAAAAATAATTTTAAGGATTTCTAAACAGTATGATATGATAGTCAAACATTTTTCATCGTTAAAAATTCCGGTAATTTTAAAGTCTGAGTAAGAACCAGGGAACCATATCTATACGTGAAAGAGTAAAAAACTGTTACACATTATCGACAATCCCTTTATGTTTTGCAATGTTTTAAGTTCTCATACTACAAGGATTAGCCCTAGTCGTTTCTTTTGAGTATTAATTTAATCAATAATGATACTAACAAAAAATTTACCAATCTGAAATCCTTATAACATTTTACTAGATTGCTTCTCTTTATATTGCAATGAGCATCGCAAAATCATGTTATAGACTATAACATGATTTTGCGCTGCTCATAGCTACTATAACTTATAGTGTCAATATATACATAATATTGAATTTAAACGGTATATACAGTTTAATTTCAGTTCGGTAGTAAAATGCAGCGTATGCAATTTCTACCGCGTCTTCCTTTTGCCATTACCAGTACTAACCAATACACTACTGCAACCTTTTCTGTACTTATATACTCTACTAGCCGTTAGCCAGCAGCTTCTACGAAGTTGCATCTGCTCAACGCTAGCATGTAGTGTACATTTGAGCCGCAGTGTGGCGCTAGCATCGAAAAGTGAGTGAGGACGGTCGGCATCAGTCTATATATATAGGATTTTGTTCTTTCAGATTTACTTCTTTCCAATTAACCTTGACTCGTATCTTTAAACTGGTAAAATCAATATTCTGATAATGATATTCTAAACGGTGTTTAAATGATGATTTATGGGTGCTTAATCCGATAACTATAGCGTATTTCATAAGATTCATTGTACAGAGAAATGTAAAACGAATATAAATAGGAAAGAAATAGGTGACAAAGCAATGTGAAATGTACTGTTAACGAAAACAGAAGACAGTTCCACTGTCAGGCTGTCAAAATTTAAAAATTCAAATAAAAACACAAATTTTCATCATTTTGAAAGTTTAATACAGCCATATTATAGTTTATAAAAGCATTTATATAATACAAATGGGGGATGCTTGAATAAACAAATAAGAAAATGTTGCCATTATAAAACATACATTATTTAGCGTTGTCGCTTCAAGCAAAACAAAAGAGTGGTGGTACCCTCAAAGGCATTATCAAATAAAGAAGTGATGAAATAATATAAACATCGTCTATTCTTGATTAAATTATTGATTCTATTATTAGTAGTTTTTTTTGTATTCATATTTAACTTTGTGATGAAAAGTTGGAAAACAGCAGAATAGATGATTGGATAATTTCATTTTAGAAAACTATTTAAATGTTAAGGCAAAGCCTTTGACTTTATTAGTTTTATTTTGTTAATAAACATTTATGTTATAAAATTTATGTTTTTACAACATAACCAACCGTGGGTAGCTACATTTGCAATAGTCCGGACTCTAACATTATTATTTTGTATTAATCATCCTTCGAATCTTACGGGAGAACTGCAAGATTATTAACCTCAGATCGGAGTTGAATTTTATGGGTTTATTTAAAAAATATTATTTACTTAAATCAATACAATTAAAATGTTTCTTTCGGAAATTGCTGCTTTGAATTTATTTTTTTAACCTACATTATCAATAATAAATCAAGAAATGTGGTAAGTAAACGCATTGGTATTGCTTTATTATATTATTAGTATAATATATTTTAAATGTGAAATAATCTCAACTGACACCCGTATGCAGACTCATCAAGCTGCATAAAAAATTGAAAACGTGTCGCTAAACGTTTGCAAGTTTATGTCATGTTGATTTACATAATATTTTCGTTGTCTTAACCATATAATTAGATAGCCAATAACTGACTCTATAAGTTTCAAAAGCGTGTTTGTAATAATACTCATTTCGTCGGAGTAACTATCGTGAAGCTGTGAGTAGTATCACGAATAAATTTTTTTTTCTCATACCAAATTATAAAATAAGTTCGATGTATAGTCAACATTATATCGTTCTTTCTGCATGTCTAAACCTTGAGTCATTATTTATACTTATCGTTTCTGTATTAATCTACATTGCTTCACTATGTGAATACAACCAAACTATTTTAAAATTGTCGTCAAATCTTTACATAAATTGAATTTAAATTATATTACATTTGAATTAGATTCATAATGTTAAACCGAGCTATGATTCTAGTTACGTTAGTTGTGTAGTTGCGTTTTTGTGAGATTATTAGCTAAGCAACCATAAACATTACAATTATTTATAATGTCGTATTTTGCAATCCGTAAATCGAAAGACGATTTGTTAGTTGAATATTTTCATTTGACTAGATGCACTAAATTTTTGGTTACAAATATTAATTTACGAGTTCAAAACCATGTGGTTTTCCAACACATTGTCCTATCATAAACTTTATTTTGGCTCGGTACCATCATCAATTGATTTCTAAATCGGTAATGTGACTCGACTCCAAAAGTGATAAATATAAAATATGCGACCATGAAATGAAACAAGCTAAAATTGCTACATACTTTACTGTTTATTTCATGCGCCTTTGCCTTACTAGATATGTTTTTCATTCTAGATATTTTTAAAAACTTTTAATTCGGGTAAAAAACCAATCACAAAATAAAGTGGAAAATACAGCATAATAAAAAATAAACAAATTTGCCATAAACTTAATTTATATACCAACTATGGAAATAGGTTTTTTGTCACGCCGTAATACCTCTATCATACATTCGAATGTAAAATGTGACGTAATACTCATGGAATAGCTCCGTTTTTGCAAAACATAGACGTCTTGGATATCAGACGTTTATTGAAAGAAAAATATGTGAACGGTTTAAATTTTGCTGTGGATTAACAGCGCTAAATATACATGGAAATATTTTTCATCAAATGTTAATCGGTTATGTTTAACGTCTTCCTGAAAACTGGAAAAACTTCATAAATATGTCTAGATGCTTTGTTATTTGTTTCGTTTAATCTCTACATTAGGCGAGCTTAATCGAAGTGTTAAGAAAGTCATAAGTTGAAATGTAAATTTAAATGTGTACCTGTATTAGATCTAGAATGGCAGTTGACATATGCTACTTGGATGAATTTTGAGCTTCCGTGTAAGATGCCTTATAGGCATTTCAATTGTTATCATTCCAAAAATTAATTATTGCTTATCTGTTTGATGAATCGATAATTTTTAATCTTATTTTCTATATACTTGCTTTTGACATTAATACTGATGATAGAGTTTAAATATTAAAATTAGAGTGAGGCAAATCAATAAAGATATGTTATAAGTGATTAGAGATTATAACCAAATTAGTGTTCTCAAATTTTTGTTAAATATTTCTATTTATTTTAATTAAAACGACCGATATCTGTCTAGGAGTGTTTAGATGTTGTTTACACGAAAGCTATTTTTGTCTCATCAATAACCGCGTTTCTGCTAGCTAAATATATTGATAGCAATAGCAACGTTAAAATAAATATAAAATATTTTTAAAGTTATCCAATGTACATTATTATTCAATCTCGAATCACACTACCAATAAAATACCTAGACGTTGCACAAGTTCTATTTGTAAAAAGTAATACGCGGCGTTACAATTCACAGATGATGGGATTCTTTAAGCCAGTACATCTTTGTTAAACAAAACGAAGTATTGTAATTCTAATTTACAATATTTGTATCATGCAAAAGCTCAATTGTGCGTGAGCTTTTCCTTCAAATGTCTGCATACACATTGTTTCCCTTTTTCTTGTCCAAGGTGTCTTGAAAAAATAGCTTTGTGTGTTTATAAAACACTAATTGAATTCAGTCTTAATTAAAACTATTTGAAGTACAACTTTAAGCTTACCGCTATGCAGCAAGATATTCTGGCATTTTAAAGATGGCATGCTTAGTTTCTTTAAAAGAATCGTTAACAAATGAGCTACTATTTTTAAACCTTAGTTTTCCAAAACACCAATAAATTGTAAATTATTGATTTCAGGTGATCACGATCAGATTGAATTGATTGGTTTATGTGTCAGGTAGATATTTCATAATATTATACTACACTAAAAACAACAAAACTCACGATCAGTGAGGTTTGAAATCTCAATAATTTCATAGCTTGTGTTTGATAAAGCTCAAACTATGTTACTAAATTCTAATCATTTGCATCGATTTATGTTATTCCATTGATTAATCATACTCCGAAATTACAGTTAAATTATCTTAGGTTTCTGCAAACATTACGTATTGCAAAAATGTAACAAGTGCCGCAGAAGTAATAAATATTTAACCAATGTTTTTTGTCGTTGTGATGTATTTTGTTTGAATTAGTAGGCTTATGTTTTGTCATATTTGTGTTAATTTAAGATTTAATGTCGGCACAACATGCTAGTCGGCTTTTTACTTAATATTATTATAAACTTTCCGTTAATAATTGGTAAAATAAGCAGCGGAAAGGATGGTACAATTTAGATGGAAGTGCAGTCTCTTTTTTATTGCCTTCGATATAGTGGCACCTCCATATAATTGCTTGCTTTTCGCCCGGCCTTTCATTTTCATTGTTATTTTGCTTCTTTATTTTTGCTCGTGTTTATGATGAAATACAGAATAAACATATGTTCAACTTATAGCAAACAATAAAGCCTAGATTCCTGAATTCATAATTTTAAAGATGCAAAATTAAAGAAGTGTCAGGCAATGCCTCACTAACCTTTAATTTTGCCGAAAGAAAAGCTCTTGCCGAGCATGTCAATCTGCCAATAATAGAAATATGTAATAGCTATGGCAGCTTCCATTTATTTTTTAGAGTGCTTATAAATTACGCAACCCGCATCTTCTTCGCAACAATGTCATATAATCGCATTTAAAGCACATCAAGACGTCAACATTTTACACATTCTTAAAGGAATTTTTATCGTTTAGCATTAAAAGTTCCATTTATTTGAATTGCCACATATTTGAGAATATTTTTTGACTTTTTATGGTCCATACGCTTACGCTTATGAAATACACATCACCGCCATTCATAAAAGTTCATTAATTTGAGCGTTCATAAACATTCAAATACTATAAAATTCAAATTTAAAAAAACTAACTGCAACAACAGATAAAGGAGCCTATCAATTTTAACAAGTATCACCGTTAGAAGCGCCAACGGCGCCAAGTGTGAGCATAAATACCTACATATAAGTTAATTGTGGGTTTCAAAAGTACTTCATCATCATCATCATCATCCTGCTAAATTTTTCCTCTCACAGGAATTGTTTATTTTAAAAATTGTGTTGTCCAATTAGTATTTATATTATATTATGTTTATGCGATCAACCACATACGAACTATGAATTAAGCACCTGTTGCCTTTACCGTTCCTTTAAAACACTGATAATTCCTAACCTGTCGTAAAATTCTATCGATTTTTTGATTCTGGACGTACGAAAGCAAATAGTAATTAACATTGGGTTCTAAGGTCTGTATCGTACCGATAAGTAAATATAAAGAGTTCATTTGTTTGATTAGGAAGTACAAAATATTTCAGGGTGTTCACTAGTTTTACCTTTTGATTTAGTAATTATAACTCTTATGCTTGTTTATTGATTTTATTATTTCTGTTGACATGCTTTAAGCGACCTGAGTATATATTTCTGTGGCTTATGTTTATCTGAATTTCTTTTGATAATTTTCTGGATTTTCAATTGTGTAAAATCTATTTATTAGTTTTGTTATGAATTTACTGTTATACTACTCCAGGTATGTGTTTTATGTTGAATTTCACCACCTTAACTCTTCAACCATACTAAACACCGACTAAACTTGTTATGAGCGGCGGTAAAATAAACAAATTATACAATATTGTACGCTACTTCTTTTTTCCCCGTTTCTTGCAAAAGTGTTACTTCCTACTACTTCAAAAGTAAAATTTAAACGAATTGAAAGTAAGTAAATAAATCGTCAGAAAATGCTAACAACATGTCATAATTTGATTAGAAAGAATATAAGAAAAACGCAGGTGGAAGGAAAAGCTACTATATATTTAATTGATCAAAAATGTGTTGTAATGCTTAAGTACAGTTGGTAGTAGTAGTTTTTTGAAAAGAAACATATTTGTAATCAGATTTTATAAACGAAAGAGATTAGAGATTTTAAAATATATTTATATATAGTATGCGTTCCATCACCGGAGTATTTGCAGAGATTATATTTCAAGTAACATTAAGCTTGTGCATTTACACGTATTTTGTATTGTACGTAAATTGTATGTCATACTGTTAATATATAATTCAACCATTCAACCTAGATAATTGTGTAAGAAGAAACTAAATTCGTAATGTAGCTAAACTAAAGACAACACTCATCTGAACTTCCTGTTCCATTAAATTTTTCACGTTGTCTCTTTGAAATATCAATGACAACATAGCTATTCTACTGCGTAACATAATATTAGGCGAAAGTAAAATTAGCGGATTCACACTTATTGTAAATGACTTATTGTTTTTTTCACACAGCAAATTAAATAAAAAAAGCGTCTTATCAAAAAAAATAATATTAAAAATATTAACGTAAACTGCATTTTCCAGTGTTATTCACAAAACTTAGAATATTTGGGAATTTAATAAATGAATTATATTTATTGAAAAGTTAGTTATTTCTATTGTATTCTTCAAAATTGATTATTAGTTTAATTTTATTTAAAATAAAAACGCACAATATAATAGAGAAAGTTGCTTCTCTGCAAATATAAAGAGATATGAGGGAATGTATTATCAATGGGCTTTTCGCTATTTTATTTCGTCTATATTTGTCATTACTCTTTATGTCTCGTCATTCAGTATGGACGTGAAAATGTTCAAAGGAGCTACTCTTTCGGACTCCGAATATTTTATTTTGTTTCGCTTCATGTGGTAGGCGTTGGGTGCCAATGATGGATTCCAACTTTTGTAAACGTTGCAACATATAGGCATGTAAGTGCAAAAGCTTCCATAAAACGAATCAATTACTTAAAAATCAAATCACAGTGCTAATTTACGCAGAATACAGAATGTATTTAAATGTTAATTTAAATTTAAATTTGTGACTTTTTCCAAAATGCAGTTCCGGCGTTAGGAGATATTTGCTTCCCCCTTAACTGTCGTTATTAAAGAAACAATAAATGCATTTGCATTCCAGTTATTTTATTTTGCTAGAATCAGCTATGTCTGAACCTTTTCTTGTTCAGAATCTATTTTTATTTAAGCACTCAAGCATAAAGTACTCTGATTTACTAACGAATATAAAAACTAAGGTAGCATATATATACGTATGTTGACTTCATTATTAACAGACAATTAATTGTAGATTATTTAGTTTAAACCCTTGAAAAACTTTCATTGCTTTTTGCATGATTGTTTGCATAAAAATACAAAATTTAGTATTGTTTCTTTTTGATATTCTGTGTAATTATGCTGTGAGATGAATTAAAAATATGATGATTAATTTTCATTAACAGTCATTTTTGAAAAAAAAATGTGTCACTGTCGAAAGAAATGAAGAAAAAACGACTGCCGGAGTGTCCGGGTAAGTAAACACTATATATAAATAAAACTTTTTAATGTTAAAAATCTTCACATAAAACATTCCCGTTTTGTTCTAATATAATATTTGTAATTAAGTTGATTATGTGTGTAAATTAATTGTTAAATAGAAGAGAGTAATTTAATTTATTTTGAATTTATTGTGCTCGCAAAGTGAAACCAAAGATTCATCTGATTATAAACATTTTAGACATAATGTTAAAAATAATGAAGTTGGCGTTAATATTTAGCAATAATCTTTTGATGTAAAAAATTTATATCTTTACAGAGACTGGACTTTAAAGAGTATAACGTGGATGTAAAAAATGATGATGATGATTTTTGCATAATCAATGGAACAAATTTTTATTTTATCTCCTAACTTGCATGCATAAGAAAGTATGTTTTCTCTAAACGTTTTCTTGTAATAATATTACTTACCTTATGTAGTATTTGTTCATCTTAAATATTATAAAGATAATATGAAATGTTCAATTCCCCTGGAGCCTAAATTCAATTCGTTTAATCAGTCTTAATTGTTCATGTAGACGGCTCCAGAGTTCATGTAGCTAATAGATAATCAGTTGTCTTCTAATGCTATTTATGCCAATGTGAGCTAGAGATGTATTCTTGATGTTGCTCTAGCTCAACTCTTTAATATCCAGGCAGAGAAATTCAAAGCGTCACTATCTGCCCAGCTCTATTCCTGTAAACACACTTCTTATTATGCGTGCTTTTCTATAGATAAAGTACTACGTTTTGTTTTGTATAAATGCTATCGTCTCACCTCAGCATTCATTTACCACATACACAACACCTTATTTGAGCAAAATAGTAGATTAAATTATGCAATGGATGTATCGTTTACATGTTTTTTATCAATTTTTCTTTTGTTGTAGTGTCATAAGATATGCAATTAGATTTTTCTTTAAAGACATTAAAGGAGGGTGGAGGGTTAGAAATATAGTCAAGAACCTGTATCCAGTTGTAAGCAGCTGTGTATTTAAAGGATCGTTTGCCCCTATTCGAGTTATGACAAAGTGTGGGGAAAAAAGGAAAAGCTTCTTTATTTAAGTGTCATTTGCCATTTCAGTTACAATCAACTGTTCTCCCAATGGAGACACTATATTAATAGAGAAATTTACTAGTTACTACGAATGACTTGAAATTATCCTAACTATGGACCGGTAGTGTGCAATGTCCGCAGGAGGCAGTGGTCCTTTGGGAAAAAACTCCTTGCTCCAAGGTGGTATCAAACTCGCAGCAGCACTTCGTGGACCCTAGGGCTTATTACCAGTTGACTCCGCTGCCCCCTCTAAGTTTATGAGTGGGTTGCTTATGAGTACAATTTCTGAGACGAAGATGTGAAATCAGGAGCTATAAATAGGGAAGCATAATATACCTAATCAGGTTGTTCGACTTAAAGTCAAGTTTATGAAAATTGGATGAACGGCGCTGGTGCAAGTTGTTGTATTTATTCTTTAATTAAAGTTCAGGGTTATGATTATGAAGAATGATATTTTCTGTATCTATTTTATGCATGCCTATCATTTACCATCACTATTTACTACTAAAACCTTGTCCAGTAAATGTAAGTACGCATAGTAACTAGGACGGCCTACGTTTCACAAATAGCCGGGTTTATTTCACATTTTTTTTAAAAAATACAAACTGTATTTTCTCGCTACTCATAATAAAATATTAGTATTCGTCAGGAAGGCGTATTGTCAAAATAAAAATCATTATTTTCTTGATTGATTCATTTGCACAAATTTTTGTTGAAAGCCAGTAGCATATTCACACAGCTCATTTTTTCAGGAGTTCAGTATTCCTTTAGAAGCATGAAAGTTAAACAAAACTTGGCAGAGAACATGTTTATTTTGGTGGAAATCCGTAATATTTAAGTACTTGTTTGTATTTATTTATTCTAACAGGAATTCCAACCATATAAATATTTTTGCTCCGGCTCATTTTATGGACTAATAAGTTTGTTTGTAGTGAAACGATTCATATATTCTGCTTTATTGTTCTACGCGCAACAACAGTTGGAAGAAGTTGACCTTTATAGGGGTTACTTTAAGGATAAGGTGCATGTTTTTATTTACTGTCGTCAAAGTAATCGTTTTTTGATTACTAAAGCAGTGATGCTAATTGTTGATTTAAACTTCGAGACAGCATACTTATTCAATCGCATGAGTATTAAAAGCAGGGTTTCTTACGTATTCCACACGGTATTCCACGTTAGAGGTGGCATTTGTAACGAATTATTTAATATGTTTATATATATGATTTCCAAATGGCTGCATTTGTGCGTTCGACGTCTGATGACAAAAAAATTTATTCACCTTCAAAATCGGGCAAAACGCTAGCCGCTTGTGTTGAATAACTTTGAACTTTTTAAAGTATTTGAAATTAGTTGACTGTTTCCATTAACCAAGCTAAAAAGCAGAAATCGTTTTACAGTAGGAAAAGTAGTTTTAATATTTGTTCAGAGAAAACATGAGTAATGGAAAATAACCTTCAACAAGGTAGTGTTTGTGTGACAAAACATTCTATCAATATTAGTAGTCCTATTCTATAACTCAAGAATGTAAACAATTTTGAAAATGGAAAGAACAATGAGAAATACAAATGGCGATGCTAATATCATAAGTGTTACGGCTCAGAGGTCATAGGTCAACTTCTCTAAACCACGCAACAGAAAATTCAGAAGTCCAATAGTTTGATC
>JAQFYG010002951.1:0-13435 GCA_034694325.1 Entomobrya corticalis
GGTAAATTTCAGTTTCGGTTATTGATTAAAGTAAAATTAAGCTCATTTAAGTAATTAATCGCCAGTAAGATAAGTTGGCATACTCATGTAAAAACAATAATATTAGGCTAGTCATAAACATAACACACTATAAGGTACATGCATTAAAAATCATATAAAAATTAACCATACAAACGTTTAAAATAGTTAAAAAATAAACGACCAACAACATTCAACAGGATCTAAAACACAGGTAAACATTTTACCTTTTAAAATAAGAACACCAAATAAAATGGTTGTGACGCTGTTGAACTTGCATGCATTGCATTGATTGAATATTACATAATATTTATATGATGCATGCAAACTTCATGCATTAAACACTTCTTCTTGTACTTCAATAGTACCAATACCAATGCATTTTTTTCTTAGCAATTCGGTAAATGTAAATTCTAAACTCTTAATACTGTCGTCCCACATATTTGAAATCTTTCTGGTGTTGAAATCCTTGCGAGCCTGCTCTGTAATGGATGACCCTCCGAATTCCAAATGGGTCAACATAGCCGAAACTGCCCTGTCTCGAGCCATCTAGTTCAGTCTCTTCTTTGTGGTACTGGTTGGGAATTTTGTAGATAAATCCCGTACCACGATTCCTCAGTGGCGTCGTGTACGATTGGAAGACGTCACGCGAACCCGTTTCAGCACCCGGCGCAGCCTCTAAAAATTGGGATGCATAAATTAAATAAAAAAATTAAGATCAAATTGACAAAAATGAACATAAAATTTATTGCTATTATTATGCATTTATTTTAAGTTTTATTTAAAGTTATAGAAATAAATAAGGAGCACAGCGAGCGAATATTAGCTTTAATTTTTAGCGTTCGAAGACCGGAACAAATTGCAGTATTTCGTCATA
This sequence comes from Entomobrya corticalis, assembly GCA_034694325.1. NCBI lineage: Eukaryota > Metazoa > Arthropoda > Collembola > Entomobryomorpha > Entomobryidae > Entomobrya > Entomobrya corticalis. Next base: position 896 of record JAQFYG010002951.1, read on the forward strand.
AAAATATATAGCAATCCGATCCAAATAAGTTATTGCATAATATTGTATTTAAGAAGAATGAATTGAATATTATCAAATTATCAATGGTTTAATATTTATACCACCGCGACCCATCAATTTTGCGAGGTCAGCATAGCTCATGCGCTCAGGCACCGACAGATAAAGACCTTGATGTGAATTATAAAAAATAATTCGTATTAGAAATGTTACTGTGTTAGTAGGAAAATGACACGTACTCTCCGCAGACCTGAGTTTGTCTGCCTAAATATTTGAACGGGCGGTCTTCTTCCTGGGAAGCGACTGTTTTGAGGAACAAAGGTTGCAACTGGAACGGCCACTGCAGAGTTTCCACCCGACACCGTGTTTGAAGGACGGGACGACAAAGCAGAAGGTGTGGTGTATGTGGCGTTCGACCTAGATTCCTCTGGGTAGTAATAAATGCTGTTCAATGGCACTGGCTTTACTGGTCCAACATCTGAGGTGAAGAAAACCTTATGAGGTGCACCATTCTTGCCAGGCTCTGGATAATAAAGGCTGTTCTTGGGAGAAGTGGAGACAAAAGACGTTGAGAGGAGTGGTTCAGGCGTAACAGAAACTGAATTGTATTCCAAGAAAGGATTTGATGTGGTAGTATCCTTGATATTTGCAAAGAATACATCTGGAGGTTTCGCAACTTTGATGGAATGCTTCTTTGGAGGAGGTGGAGAGTACTTTTGAGGTGTGTCGTCCATGATGGAGTTGGTTCCAACATATTCCTTGAGCTCTTTCACTACTCTGTACCCTTTTGAGTCTGCGATGTAATCCGTCATTCGGAGGTAGCCTGTGGGATCCACCCAACCGTACGAACCTATTACGGTTCCATCGTCTAACCTCCTTTCTTTTCTGTATTGGCCATTGAAAGTTTGAAATTTGAAGAACCTATCTTCGCCTTCGTCAGTCTGGATATGGTATTGTGTGGGAGTCTTTTTCCAACCGGAAAGAGAACTCTCTGCAGTAGTCAGGATCGTCACGATCTATAAAATAGAAAGAAGTAGTATTGAATATGTGAGCAAAAGAAATTAAGTGCATACACATGCAAAGATATGATATAATAAAGGAATTTGCTCATTTTCAAAATGCAATGAAATGTAAAATGATAAAAATTTAATTACTGACTAGAAGTCATAAAATTGATGATTATTTAAGATACATTGCGCTCATTATAAATGACCCTGTCACTTGGCCTATGAAGTTACTATTTTTAATGTTCTATTCTCGACGATATTCTGACCATTCAACTGATCGTGAATGGTAAACTTGCATAATACACGTAAATACAATAGGCACACTTATCTCTAAAATGTTTTCATCTTAGTTTTTCACCCATTCCTAGCTGGCATCCTACATTTTCCTTTTGAAGTCAACACAAGGTTGACTTTCATCATTTAAATTTTATTTATTGCTGAAAAATAATAATCAGCGTATTTTAAAGGTTTTTACGAGATTTTTAAGAACTATAATTTACCCAAATTAGGAAATTGTAAACAGACAAACTCATGAATGGTTTGTTTTGTTAAATACTCTGTAAACAATGAAAAAAAACCGCCTATGTAGGCAGACCAAGACCTGCTTTTTATTAACATCAGTTTAGAAGTTTTGACTGATGTCTAGCAATTTAAAATTACGACAAGAACAAATAATAAGCCCGCTCCAAGCTCACGAAGAAATAATAAAATTTAACTTTGTACGCAATGCACAATTTTCTAGGCGGACATTCAAATGTATATTTATAAAAATAAATTTTATCATTTTGTACATTTTTGTACATCAGTCAGAACATTTTTCTTCATAATAAAGTTATTCTGTCAGTCGGATAACGTCTATGAGAAATAACCTTGTAATTGCAAAATGCAAGTTCGCAATCATTTGTTAAACTTTGAGCTTATTTGAGACTTTGTGCATTCCTTGACACTATCACCTCTGCAGTTATGGCTTCGTGTTATTTTTTACAATAGTTATAAATTTTTAGTTTTCAACCGTTTTACGGATTCATAAAGTGCTGGTTTTTGTGTAATAAAAGGTCAACTAACTAACTATTTAACAAACAATAACTTTTATTGTATAAACAGCGATTCTTCAATGTTAGTTAATATCAGAGGCTATGAAGAGTGGGAGCTAGCAGGGGGAACTTGAAAATGAGAATTCCATTTTTTCTTTAGTAGAAGTATATGCAATATTAGACACGCCAATAACTCATTACGAGCATTTTAAACAAATTAGCTAATTTTACACAACCAATATTAATGACATTGAGTCTGGACCAACCCATTGAAACTTGCTGACAGATTGAAAGTATCAGTGTGACAGCAGATTAGATACGTACTACGGTAATAATAAAAAATTTAAATTTATGATTCCTGGTTATGCACGACTTCATCTATATAGTTTTTTATGCAATGGACCACCTTTAATTATATTGATTCTACTTTGATGCAAATTGTTATTATCAATTATTTGCCCTGTTCTCATTTTTCATCAAATATACTGGTATATTATTAACTTACTACCCATATTATTGTAATGAAAATACTATCATAGAATTAGGGCGTGTTCAAGACATTTTGTACCTAGGTACTTTGTTTGTTTATTGTGCAATCGACAAAACAATTGACGCCAAATTCACATTTGAGGTAACGTTAAGTTGAATTAAGTTTGGTATGCCAGCATGAATTATATGTTTTTAAATAATTGGCCACAACTGTAAATGTGCACAATATTGGTGCTATCAGTTTTTATCATATCCGTAATGATTTTTCAAAAATTCTAGTCCAGAAACTGCAGCAGGGGACATTTCTAGGAGCTGCAATAAAATAAGAATGCTAATACTACAATGCTAAATAAACAAACATTTTCTGTGGAATGCATTGCAATTGAATTGTTACGTATCTTGAATCTTGATCATGAATCATGACTCAAGTCAGGCAGTCATATTTTCTTGGTGAGAGTCACGCTGAGCTAACGAGCAAATTTAATGAATGAATGCGCAAAACCGTAAACGCATTATGCATTTTATTTTGCTGAATTGAATTGGCAAAATCAAACTCAAGCTATTCCATGCTGAAAAAACTAATGACAAAATGGATACATTTTAATGAGTTATGGTAAAATAGCACAAACGCACCGTTCCAATTCCAATGTAAGCATAATATTTTATGGATCCAACCTATTTTGATAGAAAGATTACATTTAAATGAAAGAGAATAATGTTATTGGAAGTTATAAGTTATGTGTGCGTGCTATCTGGCATTTTTGTGCTGAATGATAATATTTACACCTTGGAAAAAACTGGTCAAATCAAATAGTAAGTCGGACAAGTGAGTTTTGCCACCTAAGACTTTAACAATTTTTCTTATTACGTAACTAGTTGTGTCAAAAAATATTTGCAACGAGCCGAACAATGCTAAGGAATGTCACGAAGAAAGTTAGAGAGTTCTATTTACAGCAATAAAATTGAGACACGAAAAGTAAACTGAAAAGATGTTCATTGGCAAACAGACACGGTGTCTGCAAGAACCATGCAAATGGTGATATTGCACTTGTTAAATTGTTAATTGGCTAGTCATTTAAAATGATTTTACTTCTGGCTACTCACGGTGTGCGTGGAGGGCGTCATTGATTTATATAATGAAATTATTATCTAAATTACTACTTTTTACAAAACAATATCAAAAGTATTATGAAGAAACAGTGGAATATGTACAGTAAAATTGCGAGAGCGGTTTGTTAAACCCTTAATTTAAAGTGGCACTTTTATTGTTTCAAACTTGTTACAACAGCAAAGGAATTAGTATTATTTCAATTTCCATCTCCAATCTGTGTCCAAACAAACTTGAAGAATTTGCCAGTGTCACATCTGAAAAATACCAAAGAAAGATCATGCAATGCACATACAAAGAGCAGAAAACTGGGATAAATTAATTTAAGTATCTTTTTGTGCAACTGATTCATTTATAAACGCATAAATGTTTCTCTCATGGTATTGTTCTCTCGGGAAAAACAACAGAGGAACCAGAGGAACCCATACTAAAATCCATGGTCGCTTTCATAAAAGCATGTAGTCAAAATCTTCATATTTGTAAGTTTTTATTTAGGCAAACTAAAGCATTTTTTATTTCAGAACACAGACTTAGGACAAAACAATCAAGATCTTGTCTATCCATCAGAAATCAGGAGGACGAATTTAAATAAATCGTACAAATCTCAGAACAGGAAATGAAAAAGCAAAAACACAATATTTGAGTACATTTTATCGCCAGCATGACTAAAGGAAATGATTATTCAACTGCATAATCAACTGAAATCAACAAAAAAGGTCCACACATGAGTTTGTTTGCATTCGTTTTCGTTGGATGCACTTTTTTCTTTTTGAAACCGCAACAATCCAATTTATATAGGCATATATGATGCACATAAGTATTACATGCTATCTGCTACCACACCATTATACATACATGCTATAATCCACTAAATTCAAACGCATTCTTTTTTAAAGGACGTAATTTAACGTTAAAACCTACTTCTATCTTAAATCTTGACAATATTTTCTTAACTAAAAATCTCCACGTATGCAGCACATAAAAGGCCTTTCCGTTTCCTTCATGTCCAAGCATTACACACCTAATCTAATTCAATTCACTGATTTTAAAGGAACTACGAATTCAAGGAAACGAAAATCAGACAATATAATTCACCGATGCAAACCAACGTGCCTAAGCACTTGAAGCAATAACGTCTATTTTACTACAATTTATTCTGAAATCTAAATAAAATCAAGAACTTTCTCGCTAGTCACAAACTTGGTTTTTGTGCCTTTTTTAAAACTTAAATTACCTAGCCATTTATATCGTCTACAACATCGGAAATAATGATCTGCATAAAATCGCCAAACTCTTATATGTCAGTTCAACAACTTAACAAGAATAACAATAATTGCTACACGCATCACATACACGATGCCATTTATGCGCTAAACATGTTTAAAGTTTTGTTGACGGTTTCAATCAAGAAAGACGTTATAGCTTTTACGCATGCAAGTAAATTTGAAATTGTGCTTTTCATTCACGCACAATACGTGTAAGGATCACAAAACAAGCCCAGAACTGTCAAATTTAGAATTTGACCAGAGCACGATGATGACAGGAACGAGTAGCAGCAGTTAAGCAATTTAAAGAGATTTACAATAAAAAATGAAATACATAACCAAAAGCAAAATGGTGATGATTCTGTCTGATGATTATGTAAGCAAAGTTGCAAATAGCCCATATATTTTTTAGCTTAAAAGGTCTAATGAAGCATGAAAAATCATGGTAAAGCAAGAAGAAGAGTGCTTGTCATAAAAACTGTAACAATCTCATGTCCACCTATTACATATATTTGATGATCTTATGATTCTACTGCGCGGAGTACGCAATAATACGACTTTTAATAAGAAAATAGTTCAAAATTACAAACAAATTTACCAATGCCAATAAATAGGCAAACACAAATGGCTAAGCTTTAAAAAACAAATAAATGCAAAAAAAGTATTGAATTGTCATTGATATATGCTGTGCAATTGTGCATTTCTTAAATGATTGCTTAATGATCATTAAGCCAAAGTCGGGTCGTGTCTTTTGAAGAAACAGTATATTACGGCAATAAATTAAATAAATAAGCCAATAATATAGGGCGAACGAACGACTTTTATTTGCTGACATTACATCAGGTCATTATAGATTTTTGAAAATAAAAGTAAGTCAACTCATCCAAGAAGCTGCTGGCTGGTAAGGTGAAGTGTACCACAGGCTAACTCACGATTTCTTTCAGTTGAAATCATTATTTTTAAAAGTGATGTTGTGTGTCTGCTTGCAGATTACTGGTTTCATTGTCGTTCTCTTGGTTTATTGCAGGTTATATGAGCCAGGTCGTTTCAGAGTCGAAGCAAAATCATGAAAGCATAATAATATTATAATATTTACATCATCCATTTTGTTATTAACGGAACAAATTATTATATACAGTTACATGCGTAGCTTTGCAATTACTTTTTAAAATAGTTTTGCCAATATTTTTTATATAAAATGATCATCAATTTGTCACTGGTCAAAATGTGTGTAAGCAATCTTAAATGAGATGGATGGATATATCATTACATTTCGGCTTACATATTATTAATAATGTTTGAACAGTAAAACATTATCTACACACAAGAAAATTAATTTTGCTTTGTTTAAAGGCGTAAAGTCTATAATTATTTGCAATTCAACATTCTGACGTGCAATTTTTCACCATACAACATGCATAATTATTGGCACTATCAAACAATTCGAATTCTGTTAACACTGCGTGCTTGACAGACGTGATCCACGACCCGCTTACATTTCTCTACCCTACTTTGATATTAATTATGGGGAAAAGACAAATTTCATTTCAATTTCAATACATTGGCTTTCATATTATTATGATGTCCAACCTCATAATTCAATTTCAGCAATAATATAGTATAATATTTTGTGATACATTTTAGGGTACCTATACCTATAAGCAAGCAATAAGCATATGACAATATGAATGAGGTAACAGTCAAATAAATTGTAATTTTGTTTTTTACAGATACATTTCATTCAATGTAATTTGTCTATCATACTTATTTATGTTATTGTTATTATGCAAATTAGCATAAATGCCTTATCTATTTAAACAAAATGAAATAAATAGTTTATTATTTAACTTTAAAATTCTTTGCCCAGCAGCCCAACCCAAGAAAACGAATGATTAACTCAAATGAGTGCATTATCAATCATTTCATCTTTCATATTTAAGTCAAAATTTTATTTATAATATTTACCATCACAGCTTGAGCACAAGAGTAAAATCGTGCTTTCCCATCTGCTTTGATCGATACATATATTCACACTCAAGACTTAACTTTTGAAAAGATGCAAGAACAGATAAACTGACTAATTAGTGAAGTTTACTACTTTCATAATTTTGGATGTGTAGTATTTTATATTTAATGCACGTCTAGCAAATAATTGTCGACCCTGTACTGCCCTAACACCTACGCGACACGGTAGTGAACAGAGCACTTAACATTAACCTTCGTATCAGCCAGCCTGCCTGTGCGCATTGTAATAGAAAAAGTGTCGCTTGAAACCATTTCATTGCTTTATAATTTATTGATGATGGCCGCGTAGTACAATACAAAAATTACCTTCTACCAATTGATCCCACTTCATGGTGGTGGTGTTCTGTAACAAGCCTTTTACTCGCACCATTTAATCACTTAACATTGGCACTTGATAGCAATAAGGAACTATATTTTGTCACCGTTGCTGAAACGTCTTTTTTCTATCATTTTAGCTTCCTGACTTATATATACACGCATAGAGGTAAATCAAAAGACAAAATTTTGGTTTCGTTTCTTTTTTGCAGAGTCATCATCAGGGAGGGCCAAGGAATTCAGCGACCTCACGCAGAGAGATGAGTTAAAGACCTGCTTTAAAACTTGAATTGAACATCTGCCACAAAAATATATTATTACCAATATGCCTATACCATTCACCTATTAAGGCCACGGTCATTGAATAACGTATAGCGATGGATTAAAAAATGACAAAAAACATTATGTTTGTCAACCCACGCATGATCTTGCTCTTCTTGTTTGTAAATAAATAAATAAAATATGGACGGAGGAGGCATCTTAGGGAAAATTCCGATAACATTTAAAACAACAACCACACAGCAGCAAAAAATAATAATAAAAATAACAAACACGAGCCGATAAATTACCAAAACTGTCTATACAGTTCTACCTCCACGTGTGAGTTTTTGGAAGGCAGGCATATACATAGATGTGATTCATATAATATCGAAAAAATCCAATCAGTCCTTCTATTTAAAAAGGAAATGGCTTTGGGACGAAATACAATTAAAAGAGTAATAACGAAGCGACCATGCTATCATAGTCATTATTTCCAATAACTGTATACCCATTCCAATGAATTATGCTTATGAATGGGACGTCTAAAATAATATTCCTGATAATGGTCACCCTGAAAAATCTACAATAGGAACGAACCGACGTTCGTCCATTATAATGTTCTCAATCGCTCACCATTTTCGTCTTGTTTTCTTTTCGTTACGTCGCGCGTCGGCTGAGATAAAAATGAAAAGAAGAGTTTGAATGAGGACACATTGTCAAAAACCACTGTGCATTTACGATGGCGAGGGAGGAGCAATCCGATGGTTACATAGTTGTAAGTAAACATAAGGAATGCATTGTTGGCGTCGCTGCTCAGATTTACGTCACCAGTGGCAGACGCTTGACACTTTGCATTTCATAAATCTTTGGCAGTAAAACTGCCCATTTAACTGATTGTATTATAAACCGACTGTATGAAGTACCTAAAAGTGTAATTTGTAAGCTCACTCATGGTCAATCCCTTACTAAAAGGGCAAAACAAATTAGGAATGTCTTACAGAATGGCATGTCACATGTGGAATCGCACGACTTTACAATAATTCATAAGTTCTTCTCTAACATTAGACTTAAGATATTTAAGAAGATAGTGTGCGTAATTTATTGGGGTTGATGGTTTTATTGGAAACGGTCAACAGTGACCAAATGGATTTGATGTAGCAGCATCACTGTATGTTATTACAGTAATATCACATTATTCGTCATTCGTCAGACATTACGGGATCGTTTTGGTCTTCAATATGCATTTGTTCATGTAATGATTAATGAAGTATTGTGACAAATGATCGATTCGAGGAATGTTCAAATAAAAATGATTGCATGCATACCAATATGTGGAACAATTCAAACAATTGGGCTTGATTGAAAAATGACCAGAACAGGCGATCGTGGTCACGCAAAGCAAAAGAGCAAATGCATAAATAATATACTATGAAATTAATTTAGTCAACAGTTTCAAGTGTTAAAAATCGGACACGCGAGGAATAATGACATGACTTTTTAAATGTTAAATGGGCACTTTTACTAAAGTGTAAGTGTAGGGATTATAAATTCATGAATTTATGTAATTTAGTGTTATGGAAGGATGTTCCTCCCTGAGGCTTAGATAATGGGAACTCCTCCATATCATTCTGACGTGAGATTATGAAAGACGATGAATAAGAATACATCTATTCCTTATGCCCACAGTCCATCTTTTACCAATTAAACTTGTTTCAGTAACCTCAAAAAATGATGACACGTAACGTAACGCACACCGTTCTGCCTTGTGATTGCACAATAATTCGAAAATGCTACTGATTTTTAATTATGCTCATGATGCTGTTGAACCTCACAGCTTTCGTGAATCCAAGTAGTTCTGTTCGATTTACTTTATGACATCAAATTCTTTTCTCACTTCAAACAAATTCTCATTTTTGCCTATAGAATAAAATTCAAGATTTGATTGTTGGCGTGTCCATTGTCGACTTTGAAGAGGTGAGTTTTAATTGAAGTAGGACAACATTCATTTTTATCAAACAATACGTGCATTTGACATTGTGGATCGTATATTTATGCATTTAAACCTTACGTAAATGACCTATATCGTTTTAATTTTCAAATATTTTTGCAGACGTAGCTTACGATCACTAAACTAACAACTAGATCTGATTCTTTTAATTAAATTGATGGTAATTAAACGTAGAGACAGGAGAGTAGAAAATATCATATTTATTACGTGTAATATTTCAGAAATTAAGCCACGTAAGTAACGAAAGTGAAAATGACCTTGTCCTTTCCACGGTTGCAAGTTATATCGGCAGTTAACGCTGCAGTTTGCAATGAAATACCTTCTTCCACCTTACCTCAATTATATCAAACCTACGGCTAATCTAAATTGATTCCCGACCAAATATGGTGGAGAATCCCTCGTTCATTGAAAGTGATACTTGCTGAACATTAGACTATTAAGCATTGGGTATTCATTTATGTTGCAACATTCATTTCTATCAAAGATATCATAACAAAATCAAAGCAACTTGAGTGCTTAATTTGAGTATTATTGATGAGACAGGGAGTTACAATATCCTAGTTTAAATTCAATAAACAAAACCAGAATGTGTGTGTGAATATGATTGCTCTATATATTAATGATTATTTGTCAGTGATTGCAGATAAAACAATCAATCTTTGGCAGTGACGCCTTCTAAAAATAAAATATTATTGTAACACCTTTTGATTTACACCATTTGCCATTATTATCTAGAGTTTGATCTCGATCTATCCAGCTAAAGCTTTAAAATAGCATTTGTATTCACACACACTGCCTGTCCGTCTCATCTTCAAAATTAAGAATCTTTGTTTAATTTCCAACTTACTATTTCGGATAAGATGTCACAGGGTAGCAAAAACAAAATAATTTATTATGCATCATATAATACATTAAACTGCTTACTATGCAATGTAATAATGCTAAATTCAGAATAGCTAATAAACAAAAGGACTTTTACACGCCATTTTCGCCAACAGCTCATCATCCTATTATGTGCATAAGCAATTTATAAGTAGCAGGCATGCAAGTGGTAGTCTCTTTGTTAAAAAGTTGTTGCTCCTGATCTTGTTGTTACAATAACTTATCGGTTGTCGCCTGTTGTTATTTTTGCATGTTTTCGTACCGCAGTTGTCCTTGATATTCTATTTGTGGTGACGACGATGACGAATGCTATTAAAAATAAGAATTTACCAAGTGCAGAAAATCACAGGGGGTTGACAATTTCTATGCATTAATGTTCAACTAGTTTATATTTTATGCATAAATGTAATTTCGTGGGATTCGAACAGAGATTCTTCAGTTAATCGAGCCGCTATAATGCACATTTTCATAATTCAGATTTCTTTATGACTAGCTGGCAAAATCCATATGGTTCTATTGAAATAATCTTCTTGATTATCAGCAGCATTTTATTTAAATATGACTATCAAATCGCAAAAAGTGTTTCTTTTCGACTTATCTTTTTTCAATGCTAGTTTGTTCAATCTCTTAATGCTTATCTATAATCAAAGTCAAAATCAAAATAATTACGAGTTTCCCATACATGTAATGTATGTGCGTACTCCAAAAGGACGTATGTGCGTATTTATGTGACAAAGATATTTTTAAATATTTCACACCCTTTCAGCTAATAATTTGTATTAATGAAATGTCCAGTGTTACGTAATCAGTACTTTATTGAGAGTTCGACTTAACATTATCCCTCTTCATTCATCATTCATTTTAAGTATATTACTCATCCGCCTCCTCCTCCCTCAAATTTGACAATGAACATCTTCTTAGATGGCGGAGGGGATGTGGCAATTGCACAATATTCCATCTTCTGCTGCAACTTGTTGCTCCGTACAAGGATTTTTTGTGTGAAAAGTTCATCTGGCATGGATTATTATTAGTCCGGATATGGAAATGTTACGAGAGACCACCAAATGAACTTTGTATACAAAATATGGAAATTCTACATAGTATAATAATAAAGACAGATCTCTTTTACACGAGGAGCAATTAAGAATTTGCTGCAACTTGGCAATTTAAATTACCTATATGGATTTTGCCTTAAAGTTTCAGTTAAGTACGCTATGTTACGCACCGAGACGAGCGACATTAATGAAAATAAGTTGAAAACTTATTTAAATGAGTTAATGAGTTGCATGTTGCACAGTCGTTCTCGTTAGGGACATCTTTATTTGGAATGGGCAATACATTTTAAAAACGTTTTTACTATATGAACACAACATATTATGCAAGATTAAATATCATGGATTTAACAAGACATACGGTGATGAGACAAGTTACTCTGAAAATAGAAAATTGTTAATTAACTGCAAAGTGTAGAAACAGTAACTAACATAAGAATGTAAGTCTAATACTTACATTCTTACATAATCAAAAGCTCCAAGCTTTGATCCAAGTCTCACAATGCCCCTGTCGTACATTTTCTCAATTCTCAACACATTCCATTTGGGTGAATGCCTGTTACAAGCATTCAACTGGGACTCTCGAATAAAAATAGTCAGCATCAATAATAATTTTTATGATTGGTCAACCGCAACCAGCATGTGACATTTTAATCGATGATTATTACAGCCGTGTAAATATGCGCATTCATGTAAGTCAGCATGTGTTACACATTATTAAAATGTTGAACAAATCCAATAAAAGTTGGCAGTGAATCATACAAACACGAAGGGGAAAATTTGCACCCAGCCCATCAAAATCATTTCCGCTTGACTATAGTCCAACACTACTAAATACGTTCGAATTTCATCGACTCCATAAATTATACCCTGAATAGCCTCATTGTTGTAACGCACAATCATAAAAGCAGGTGTAAATACTTCCTAACTGCATTCCTTTTTGCAAAACATCACTCCTGCAAAGTGCATCATCCTATTAAAGTCAGCAATAATGATAATACATAACTTACAACTATATGCACATTATTAAGTGCCAGGTACTGGGACTTACTACAAATACATGGTGGGAGCGAAAATGTCTGTCTGTCTGTCTGTCC
>JAQFYG010002952.1:0-13434 GCA_034694325.1 Entomobrya corticalis
GAAGTGTATATAAAACGTATTTATTCAGTCTTTGACAACGACCACCTTTCCCTTTTTTGCCACCATACCACTACTATATACACACACGCCTTCGTGTTCAATTTCATCAACAGATTTCAGTATGAACATAACTTTTATGCTTCGAAGCACCCTTTTTTTCCTTTGATAAAGTGTGCAGAAATTGACGCAAATAAAATTCGTAACTGGTTGTGGCTGTGTGTGTACGTACGTACGTGTTGCATGATGGTTATAAAATTGAAACATCATAAAGGACTTTCTCTGCTGTAATAATCTATGAGGGAGCAAAGAGTAGGCGATGATGATGGTAGCAGTGGAGTGACGAATGACGAAATAGGATTTCCTGTAGGCGCCCAAAGAACTTACGTTATGTACGTAAGATTCATATATTATTGCTTTTTATATGAAGGCTTTCTTTTCAATTCATTCATTTCTCCAAACGGTTGCACTTAAAATGTATGCATGCATCGCTACATTATAATAAAGATGTATTGTAGCTTAGGCATGCATGTAGATTTGAAACGGTATTAACGGTAATTTTATTTCCATTATGACATGGTATGGAATTCTAAATACCGGAAAAATGAAGGACTTAGAGCGATAATGACAATGGTAGATGTATGTTTATGATCTTCATTTTGTCAGGCAGCTTTCCAAGTGAAAATTTTTGGTGAAAGCCCACGCACTGAGAATGACGTGAGAAAAATTATGTATTGGGAGGATTTTGTTGTGTTTTATAAAAGTGAAGAAATGTGTGTGTATATATGCTTATTCTTTTCTCTTGGGAACAAAGTCATGCTTTTTAAAAACTACGTGAAACTTGTAAACGTGGTTAATCTCTGATTTTAATTTTCCATTTTAAAATTACATGAGCTTGTGGATGGGCGTACTACGTGACATAAGCCACAAAATGCGCGTGTTAGTGTTTCTAACCAAAAAACATTTTAGTTCTAGAGTCACGTTAATATTAACTTGTTCAGATTCCTAGAAATTCTAAATGTGACGTGTGAAAATGCTATTTAGCAAATGTTTATAGGTACGGTAAGGACTTCTTATAAAATTATGTAAATGGAGCAGTCTAAAAGCATCTTCTTCAAAAACTGCTTCATTTTAAAAAGCCTTTAATTGAAGCCTTTATGCTGGCTTCTGGCTTGTATAATGGAGCTTGTTACGTTGCACGATGAAGTAAATACCAACATCATTCTAAATGAATTCTGGTGAAAGTAATAAAAGCATAAAATCTTATCTTCAGAATTGTATGGATATAAGACCTTGAGTATGGACAAGAGACAAAATATAGTTAGGAGTACGTACCTATAATTTTGAGTAGTAGTGTATAGTGTACATTTTATTTCATTTCACATTTGGAGTTTCGTCTTATTCGTTTCACAATGAGAAAATACTTTCCGCTACAATAGAAAGTATGTACGCAAATAAAATACTAAGTATATGGATGCATTAGGTCATTAGGTACAGGTATGTCTTTGGTACTTCAACTTAAAAAAGGTATCCATTATGTTTAGTTAGCCAATGATGAAGATGAGTGATGAGCAATGTAACCTTGAACCAAACTACGTATATTTGATAATAGAGCGGAATAAAAAGCTTGAAAGCAATAAATCTGGGCTTGGATGGATTTCTAAAGGATGGCAATGACGATATTTTGATGTTGTCGTTAGCTTCATAATAATCACATAGAAATCGAACAATTTTTCATTCTAAGTAGTGTACTACTTAAGGTGTGTTCTCATTGTCAGCCTTTTTGACATTAACATGTAATGATGAAATCGTATAATGTATTACAGTTATTATTGTCAGAAGTTGGAAAATGTTTGCTTTGATATTCGAAGATATTTTTACTGGTGAAGTGCCTATATCATTATTACTGGTACTAAAGAAAAAAGAAAGCTCTTGTGAGAGGCTTTTAGCTACTCAAATTTTGTTAGTTTTTATAACATTTTTAAAACAATATAAATCCCAGTACGTGTTTTGAAAAGGCTTCCATTAAGTATGCATAAATGATGAGTGTGAGCGTGTGCTTTCCCCAATTAAGGGGCTTTCACGGTCGGCCTTCTCATTCATTTCGTCGATTGTTAATATAACTCGAAAAAAGACTCAGGGAACGCCAGGGAAGAGCTTGCGAATTCGTTGTTAAATTGGATTGGAAAGTGGCTACACTTTTGTTTTGTGTAGGATGCTTACTAACAAGGGCTTAAGGTATCGTCTTTTTGTAAGATTTACAAAATCGCAAATAAATGATCATCATCAGCCCACATATATTCCGGAGTGGTTTGTTAACTTCAAAAAAGTTAAAACTTTCTGTCGGATTAGGCCCCTATTTTGGTGGAAAATAAGGCTACTTATATTGTATGAACGTGTGTAGGTTGAAGGTTATTGGCATAATCTTTTTGTATCGTTTTGAATTTGTCTACATATTTTCACCAATCTCACCCATCCGTACATGTTATTTACAGGGCAATACTGTGAATAGTAGAAATAATAGTGCAAAAATGGAATTTTATCATTTTTATTGATACTGTAATTCGCTGGATCTGTATTGCCTACTATCTATTTTAAAAATAAGTCTCAAGAAGCCCCCAGAGAACTCAAACGGCAACAGTATGGTACCTAGCTATTACATAAAAAGCTTTCTCTGCTTTCTCTCAAGGGGACCTTCGTTTCATAACATCAACGAATATTCTTTATTTATCTTCGCTGTTCCTGAAAAGTAAAATGTGAATTCAAGATGCTGCTCACTGCTGAGCCTTGTTGAGCCTTTCCATTTTCAGAATTTACATAAAATAGCAAATATATCACATGAAAACAATGTTTCAGAAACAATGGAGTCTGATAAAACACGAGTTCATTCAAGCCTTATTAAATTTTCTCATATAATATGGACTTTATGAGTTCACTGAACACGTATGTCTGTCTATATCTGTCTGCCATTGATTCAGCTTAGCTACAATACGATTTCTTATGGAGTGATTTGAAACTGTTTGGTTTTAAATTAGGGATAAGCAAATATTGAAAAACAGGATATAAATTTTACCCATATATACTCCATTATATCTGTGTGCTAGCAAGGTAAACAAGTATATTACTTTCTAAAAATAAAACGGAAAGGAGCATGGTGGAATACGCGAATGTAATTAGTTTGTTAGCATCTTTATTTAACTTTATATAAACTTTCGTGGTTTTCTTGTCACATGCTTTCGACTTCATTCATTAACTGGAAAAGTAAAAGCGTATATCCCACCACATCATCAGATTCATGTTTCATTATTAATGACAGAAACTAGCTACAACGATCACACGAAAAAGATGAGTAACAAATTTTGGATGAGATTGTTATGTAGTTTTGCACACTGCACAGGGGTGCTTTTGCCTCAGGTGAACAAGCACGAGTTCTTTATTCAAGGGAAAGCTGCTTAACTCAATACCAGCTGCTAACTTTCACCATCAAGTAGTATCTTGTTCCAAAATACAATATTCTCAACATATTTATACGCATCGCTTTGGCAAAAACATTTTTGCTTCAAGCTTCATAAAGTTCCTTACATAAAATTGTACACAAGTTCACTCAATAAAATCCACTTGTAAGTTACAAGGAATGGAAAGATAAGCCAGAGCAAAAATGAATGTAGAAAGAATCCATTAAAAACCACATCGATCCTGTCTCCTTTTTCCTACTGCTACATTTGTAGAGTTTTATGTATATATATGGCCTACTCATAATATCGTCTCATGGTCTTCCTTCGCCTCAGCAGCACTTTTCCAAACAGGATGTTAGGTAGAGCGCAGTTATTTTCTCCATCTTAATTAAAAATGTATGATATCACATGCATACTTAAGGAAGATGCTTTACCATACTTTCCTCTTATTGTTAGCTGGGATTTCACGGTGTATTTTTAGGTACAACTTTTAAAAAGGCTCTTTTCCCAAGATTTCATCTTTTATATTTAACTCATTGAAAACTGAAGCTGTTGTTTTGTGTGATGGTAGTGGGTTGATAGAAGGTATTTGGCCTTGGAGCAGTTTTATGTATATAGCTATTAGGAAAGACTCAGGAAAAAAATACAATGAAAACGAGTGCGTAGGTATTGTATTATTTTGCTCTTAGCATGAGAAATTCATTTTGGAAAGTTACAAGAGTCTCTCTCTTAAATGGGTTTATAGTTAAAATGAAGATTTTTTAAATTACATGTTTTTCATTTGTCTAAATGTTTTGTAAAGTAAAAAAGGCTAAAAAATCCGCTCAGGCGTTCAGGGAAATGTTTTTGCTGGTGAATAAAAGGCCTATTGTTTTGTGAGCTTCACGTAGGTGTCACAATTGTACAAACAGAGGAACATTTTCCCTTTTAATCACTTGAATTCAATAAGTAAAAAAAAGAATGCTTCAATTCTAACGAACAACCCACCACGTCCCACACACACAAGAACAAAAAGTTGGTATATCATGGTACTGCCACGTGGTGCTTCATCATAAGTCACTGGTTAAATTAATACAGTGGCGATCTTTTTTCGTTTTCACTCAAACTCAACGACCAATCAATTTGGGATGAAATCGCGAGTCAAATCTTTTCCCTGAGATTAAACGAACCTCAGATAGATGCGGGCATTCCGTGGAATTATGAAAACAACGAGTGGGCTGCTGTGGTGGGCTCTTTCTGGGAACTGCCTACGACTATTTCACTTTTTATCTGTTTTATTGAAAACTATTAAGAATATGAAACTCACTCAGGTTGGCAGTTTTTTTTTTTCGGGAAATTATAGCGAAAACCTTGTTGTTGGATGTAGATCTTGAAGTATGTACTTAGATGATCAACAATACACGTCGGCGATTCAATATAGAGTAATTGTTTCGCCCGGGGATTACTCCTCCACACCACCAGCAAGGATTATGTCATGTTTGCTCAAATTTTGTTCGTATGTGTAAATAAATGTGGGCATGCGGCGCACTATGTATTTTAGTTTTAGTGGATATAGGTAGGTAGGCATATAAGTATAATCCTCAAAAATATTATGCAATGCATCTTTCCAGTTTTCCTCGGAAAATACAAGAATATTTAGTAAACCAAAACCACTAGAACCACTTCACTAGTTTTAATCTCACTGGAAATACAATATAACTTTTTGCGCAATTTTCTAAGAATAGTAGCTAATTGAAAGCTGAGAGCTAATGAAATATACAATCTCGTAATCGTAATGATGAGTACACATTTAGTTTGCTGTGCTGTGTACTGTTTATTTAGTAAGCAAATAAGTTATGTAAACTGACTGTTGACTGTCTGTTGTGCAATTAAAATATTGCATTACCCCGAGAATAGCAGTAAAAGTTATAGATTGATAGTTCTCGTACAATGTGTTATGTAAGGTGCAAAAATAGACATTGGTCATCTCGAAAATTCCAGTGGATTTGATATTCACGATCCCATTTCCCCCCAGTACCATTTGGAATTCGGAGAGTCTCTGGCATTTGTTGCATAAGCATGTATCTAAATATTATCACATCCCGCTGCTCTTTATTCTAATGAATGCTAAGTTATTTATTCTACTATCTAGTTTTTCAAAGCTGTAACTTCTCCCTTTGCTCCCGATCAAAGCCATAACTTTGGTACCTGCCGCAAATAGGACTTGTGTTTTAAAAATTTTTATTTCCTGTTTTTGTCACAAAAGAAATGGCCCTGCATTTATCTTCTCTACCTGATATGTAGAATACTCAAAAAATGATCAAAATGCGATGCATTTGGTATGCAACATGCGTCCTTGTTCTTATTAAAATTATCTTCCATGACATAGTGATATTTTCTTTTATCGATCTTTCCTGTCAAATCCCGAATCCTGCCTGACTCAGCAAGTAAATTTTTTTCTTGCTAATGTAAAATATTCATGGCGTATCTTCTCTCTACCAGCATGAAATATTAGTGCTTTCAGGTTGAATTATATGTACTAGCAGTAAATTGTGATAAACTTTTTTGGTTTGCTGACTGTGATGTGATGGCTATCAGCCACCATCATAAATACATATGCCTTTCTACTTATGTTTTTCTTTGTTATAGACAGACACAAGGAAAAGTTAATAATGAAAGCCCTTTGTGCAGGCACTACTTTATTACACTATTCGATAATATTGTGTATGACATTTATGCGAGGTCTTTTGTATGTCAGCATGACTCTCTTTTGAGGTCATCCTGTGTGCCGAGTTCCATATTTTGCAGGGCACACAATACACAATAGATGCACCTTGAGTTAGTAGAATAAGTAGTAAAAGCCTCATGCTGTGTACCCTAATTCACGAACCAGGCGGGATTTTCAGAGAAAATAGAATTTTTGTACATGGCTCATCATCACTGTGAAAGCTTTATTCTTTATTATTCGTGGAGCTGGCTTATAGCTTGAATTGTTATATAAACGTGCATGTATAACAGCTTTCTCAAGAAAATTGTTAAT
The DNA here is from genome assembly GCA_034694325.1 of Entomobrya corticalis. Classification (NCBI taxonomy): domain Eukaryota; kingdom Metazoa; phylum Arthropoda; class Collembola; order Entomobryomorpha; family Entomobryidae; genus Entomobrya; species Entomobrya corticalis. The sequence goes on from JAQFYG010002952.1 coordinate 6,472, forward strand.
GCGACCTAGAGAAAAAATATATATATTTTCTCTTTTGTTCAGCCATTATTCATCTGCTGGCTTGTGATGGGATGATGGTGGTGGTGTGATATCAAAAGTTGTAAAAAAGAAAGTAAAGTAAAAGGAGAAAAGTCATGTTACTTTTGTTAGAGATTAAATGCGAGATGATTATGATGAAACGCGGTTAGAAAAAGGTAATATTATGGCATGATGATGTAGGTTACTTCCATTGTTTGTGCGTCTAACTGTACTATTCTTTGTTCATTTTATGATATATTTCATCTCATTTTGTTGGTATAAAGAAGTCACATAAAATGGCAAACTAAGCAAAAGAATACCAAGAAGAAAGGTAATTGCTGCAACAGAGTTGTGTGTTGTGTTCCAAGTTCCAAGATGAGGAACGCAAGAAGCATTGCATTATCTATGTAGCAATTTGACACACAAATGTTTGAACATGGGTAATGAATGAAGTAATTTAATTATTTGGCTTATAATTAAATTGTACTACCATTTATGTAGGAATAGGCGCATATTGCGTCGCAAGGTTGGAGCAGTATAAAGAAATAGGATTTCTCTCCTTCTCGTCTTGATTGATATCATCATCATGAAAGAAAGATGAAGAAAACAGGACAACATGTGTTTTTAATGAAATAAAGTTATGTGATTGGCGTTTGAGCGTGTCTAAGCCAAGTCAATTCACTAAGAATCAAATTAAGGGCTTACGTTTGCTTTCTACTAGGTAAAAGCATTCAATTGAATAGTCTAATAATTTCCCTTAAGTTAGTGTGCAGTAGTGTGTACTATGTTATCTTTGTGCTGTTGACTTATCTTTGTATGCATTATACTTCATATACAAACGAATGCCATCATCATCATGCCATAGACCTAACGTTTTGAGTCTGGTCTGGTCCGTAAACTGAAGAATTAAATTAGAGCGAGAACCTCTTTTTATTCATAAAAGCGAATAAAATCCTCTTCACATGTCACGGTTGTGTGGGTGGATGAAGCAGATTATAAATGTTTCTCTTGATTGCCACAACGAAAATCTGCTATTTGCTAAAGTGCTAACAGAAAGTATATATTTCTAAAAGCCTACTTGTATAATAAAATGTTACACTCGGGAATTATTTCAAGTATATAAATGTAATGTACACAAAGATAGCGCGACATTGTCGTAGTAGTTGTAACACTATTCCATTCAAGTTATTTCTTTACTTAACAAATAAAAATGTATTTTTGTATATGTATTTGTTTAGCTTTAGCTTAAGTAATACTAACAAAGATAAATAAAAAGCCTATAAATTCTCTGCTGTACATTTATATTTTTCCATATACTTTTTCCTCACTTCTGAACATGACGAGCTCTCTCTGAATTGAAGTTAAGCTATAAAGAAAGAAAAGGTGGATGGATATTTTGTTGGCTAAAAAACTATTCTCTCTCCGCCACTTTAGCTGGAAAGTAGTATTAGTAGTAGACGAGGTCGAAACAGGCGGCAGAAGCAGTTGAAAGTTTTCTATTGATTACTTTCTCCCTTTCATGTTTCATATCCCCTCCTCCGCTTTCTCCGTACGAGCAGTTCATTCCCTCCCACACACTTCTCACTTTCCTTTCGCTATGCTGGCTGGTGTAGCTAGCCAGGAGACGCAGACCTTCACATAGATATGTATACAGACATTTTTATTGAGTATATGTGTAACCTGCTATATAACATTTTTGTATTAAGACAACTGCAGCATTTAGGTTCATTCAGTATTAACGTTGAAGATAGTCTTATCAGCTGCTTATGCCCTTATATGTTTATAGCGTGATATTATACTAGATTTTCATTCATGTTGAAGTTTCATTATATGTATATATTGAATATGTACTTATATATGCTTCAATACAAAATGTCTGTACATTCCATTCTATGATTATATGTTTCTTTATAAAAGACGGAAAACCTTGAAACCCGGATGGTAAAAGGAAATAAGTTTTCGCTTTTTCTCTTGTTTTAATGGAAATCAGGAAAGAGGAAAGGAATATAGTTATGTATAAACATATATTTATCTATCATATTATTCTACAAAATAATATGAAATAGTTGCATATAAAAATATGAACACGTTTATTCATATTTTTGTGTAGAGGAATTTCGGCGCAGCAGTAGCTGTCTTTTCTTCATTTTTTAACCAAAAATTTTCCCTAAAGGCTGTATATATGTATGCATTAATAGTCAAGTAGAAGGATTTTTTATGGTAAAAGTCATTGAGAATATGAAAGACACAAGTGTTCCACTCGTATATATACATATATAACGGCAAGGCAAGCATATTGAGAATGCACTGCAACTTTCATTGAGAAACAGGAAGAAATTTTCTTCTGACTTGACAGCAGCATTTTCTACTGGTTGGCTGAGAGACTTGTCCTTCGAATGCGTGGGTGGGTGGCGGTCGTTCAGCAGATATATGTGCTTGCTTAGTGATAAAAGAAAAGTGGTGCGATGGGAATTTGGGGGAGAAAGTAGCAGTAGCATGTCTCAATGAAATATAAACTTTCTGTTTTGTGAATAGGTAGGTAGATATGCCTAACGTTAGTATGCTGCTTATTCGCGTACTTTTTAGCTTTTTGGTTGTTATATCGTTACTTCTTCGTTTACCCCATGTCATGTCGAACAATTTTTCGAGTATGTGCATTGACAGCAGCAAAAAACGAACTAAAGAAAGAAAATGGTTGCTCTTCCTTCCAAAAAGATATTTGAATTTGAAGGGAAAATGATAGAACTAAAAGTATGAATGACTTCATGCATGATAGGATATCCTGCGAGAGAAACGAAAATGTACAGGTGTCTGTTCACTTTTACTGCTCTCTCATTCAATTATGGATGGATGGCTCCTTTGTAGTCTTTCACTTTCGTAATACTGCTTGTAGCTGAATGACTGCATATTCATACATAAATTATTTTAGAAATGATTTTATTTTAGCGTTGGCGGATGCTTGCATGATCTTGAGTACATTTATATAATGATATATATTTTTATGCTCGTCAGAAAATTTTGTCAGCTATTATTAGAGACGTTGTTTATTACATGAACATTAAAATAATATGCAAAATGCTAGAAAGAAAGTAATAAATATCTTTGAATATGATTTATAAAATGACAGGGAAAATAGAAGCAAGAATTGTTAAAGGAAGCAGAGCTGAAACATCATTACGATTGTTTTGCTTGGATTGTCTTCCGATTTCAATAAAACAATAATAATAAATTGGCACTGCTACTGCTACATAAAAATGTATGGAGTATATTTAACGGTGCCTTGCCTTTTGTTAGAAATGGGTTCATAGTTTTGAAATAACTTTTTTTGTTTGTTATTCCCTCTTGTTTCTACCACCCACGCTTTCACAGTGAGTGTTAGTGTTCCCCAAGAAACTTTCTTTTTTTGTACTACTTTTACTACCATCAACCCATCATACCATCTCTCCATGGCCTTCATTCATACTATAAATTTTGATGTTTTGACAAGATAATCATTTGTGTTTTTTTCTAGTGTAAAGCATAGAAAAAGAGTAAACACTTATATTTATATATCCAGCTCTTCAATTCTGTTGACACAGGCACTTTGCGTTTCAAAAATAGAAATTGTATAAAATAAATAAAGTTGTGGAACAAATACAATTTTATCCGGAGTCCCAGTTTAGAACGAAGATAAATAGATTGTGCAAAGAGAGCACTTCGTTTTGTTCAAGTTTTCTTTGTTTTTCTGATTAAATATAACGTTATAATGACAATTTAACTATTATTAATGTCATTTTTTAAACTGGGTTGATATACCTGCTTTTGACTATATACATAATGTTGTTGAATGGATGAGTCATCCATTTGAAAATGGAACGATATAATGTACAGATAAGGCCATGGCTCACGTGTTCCCCCACTTTTTTCTGTCTAGCTTGCTATTGGAGAAAGGAGAAAACGAAACATAGCTTAAGGATTGGTACCGGGAGAAAGCAGTCTGCTTGAATGGAAAACTCCATATATGCTTATTAAACGAGGTATATATGCTTGTATAAGCATCAGTCGATACGACATTGTTATAAGCTTTTATATGCAGGACGCCCCCGCATTTTCACCAGTGTGTAATCTTGACAGTGTGCAAGGTTCTTCGCGTTTTTATGAATGGGAGAAAGAATTTCTTGGTAGATACAGGTCGGTGGAAAAACAAACTGTGGGATCATTATATACATGTTGTGTGGGGCTGGCGCCTGGCTCACTGGCTCAGATGTATGCACACGTTTTGCAACATAATATCTATACTATTTATGTAGATGAGAGAAAGCAATAATTATAATGATATATATGTTCTCACAAATGATAGACATTTATACATGGAATACATAATGAAATTTCACAGCTTTTCAGTCACATGTACGAAAATAATGAGATTTTTTCTAATGAATTTGATAAATTCATTTTCCCCTTGTCAATGAAGATGATGATGATGGTGCTATTACAGTGGAAAATTGTCGTGGGTGGAAATGGAAGGACGAAAGCGTTTTTTAAAAGAGAATAATCATTTTTGATTGTAATGATGTTGCAATATCCCTGTTTCTGCTTTCGACACGTGAAAAAATGTATTTGATCATTTTATCATCGTCAGCACTAGGACTAAGGACACTCATCAAAGCTCATCATTTATTATGTGTTGTTCACTCAAGGCCGTGGGCCGTGCATAGTTACTGGGAAAAAACCAATTTGCGAAGGAGATTCTGAAAAAAGTGACTAAATTTTATTCGTATTCCTATGCTGGGTGAATGAGCTCCATGATGAGTTGATGGTGAAAACAAGCAAGAGAAAATTGGATATGAACTAGCAGGATAAAAATCATTTTTTAAATCTCGTGTCCTCTGTATTCTTGTACATATCTGTCTACATCCCTATATCACTTGTCAACATATCTTCCTTCCTTCACCCCCCGTAGTTGGAAGAGGCTACATGATAACATGATACAGAGTCATTATACACATTTTATTGCATGATGGAACACAAGGATTCTTCTCCTCCGTTTTTTCCTGAATGAATGAAATGAAATAACTTTTTTGGAATACACATACACACACCCTCTCGCTGTGTCGTCGTTGCTCTATGGCTCCATGTTCATTCATTGAGTAAAAAATAGAAAGGAAAGGATCTAAAAAAATATCTTGGCTTCTTAAATATCTTCTTTTTCTGGAGGAAACGGAAGAAAATAAGAAGAAGAAGAAATGATGAGAAAATAAAAATGTAATTCTTCCTTTCTTGCTGACTCTTCGTATCTTGGAAATAGAGAAAAAAATATAAAGCTCTGCTCAATGCTGTCTTTGCTTTTCTCCTTTTATTCGATGTTGTGCTTTGTGTCGTGTCTGACCTAGCATTCTAAAATATGTATGTCTTTCTTATGTATTTCCATTTCCGTAGAGTATACTTATTAAAGCCAGTAATATGTATATTTAGATATATATAAGAAGTTAAAAGGCTGCTAAACTCATTGGCTCATTTTAGGAGGAGAGAAATATACTCGGTTTGTTGTAGGAGTAGAATCGGATAAATCCGGAAAACCAATTTCTTTTGCGAGTGGTGGAGGAGTAGAGTAAAGTGAAGTGGATGTCTCTGAGAGAGTTCCGTTTTTTCTTGAGAGAATCATTTCGGCTACTGCAGATTGGTATAGTGAGCAGGACAAGACAAGGGTAGATGCATACTACTACATTCATTTTTTTTCATAATATATTTAAGTACATTTCGTTGAAAAGATTTTTTGGGATGAAATGTAAGAAGAATAAGAAAAGGAATGAATGAACCCCCTACAATTTCTTCTACCTCAAGAACCATTTCTCTTCTAAACTCTCTTGAAATTCTTCCAAAGTAATAATAGGGAAGAAACTAGATTTTTTGGGGGGAAATATGGCGAACACTCGAGAAAAAAAAGTTTTCTTCTTCAACAACAGAAATAATGTATATATGTAATAATAAAGCATTTTTGAAAACCACAGAGTTTGTTGTAGAAATTGCTTTTCCATTTATGCTTGTACTTTGGTGCTTGTACGATATGTAGTATTTTGTGAAGAGGAAAATGTTATCAAGTTGGGTAACACGACACAGGAGGAGATCTGATGAAAAGTTGCTACAAAATGGAATTGCTTTTTATTTTTTTCCAGTTTTCCCCTTGTTTTATCATTTATTCATGTGTGCTAAACAAATATTAATAACATGATGATGATGGCAATGATTTCCAAGGACAAAGAGGGAAAGATGACAAGGAAAATATACATTATCTTATTAAAATATATTCATAGATAGTTAGTTAAACTAAACTTGAAATGTTTTTAAACTAAAAAGCGATTGTTTGTTGCTTAATACTATTACGTCTGTATTATGGATGTAGGCAATATTTCACATCACTTTGTTATTGACAAAAAGGGAGATCTAACGGAAGTAAAGCTGATGATCCGGCCCTTCTTCCCTTTATTTTACATTTTCCAGGGATTTATTGGTGGGGAGTTGTGTGTGCATTACAGTGTGAGCGTGGGTGGATCATCAAAGGATAAAAAGTTTATTTACATTAGCATGAACAAAGAGGAGTACACTTTATATTGTATTCAATGAATGGGTATAAAAAGAACAGAGAAAAAGGGTTATATTATCTAACTTATGTATAGACATATATTATTGTGCATTATCTGTTGTAGTAACTTTGTTACTTTTTCCACTGTATTCTCTCATGTGTGTTGTGTTTTCATTGAGAAATTCCGTTTACACAATCCCTCCACTGCGCTGTCTACCAGCTCTAGTAGAGCTAACTCACTTATACTCTCCATCCAAAACATCCATTCATTCACCATTTCCGTTTTTTGTTGTCGTTTGTGTTGTTGTCTCTATTTTGTAGATTTTTTTGGTTCGAGGTTGGCACTTGGCTGGCAGGCAGGCAGCAGGGTTTCGTTATTGTTG
>JAQFYG010002953.1:0-13429 GCA_034694325.1 Entomobrya corticalis
AAATTTTGTATTCACATAGTATAGATCCAGAAAAATTATCCTATTGATTTTGGGATCCGCAGGTGCCCGTTAAGAACCTGCAAATGGCCGAAATCATTATAATTTAAAATGGCTTCACCGATTTTCACCAAATTTTGTATACGCATAATATAAATCCAGGGAAAGGATGTTATGGATTTTTGGATCTGCAGGTGTCCGTTAAGGACCTGATTCAGGTGCAAAAAATTATGTAATAAAATCTGCAGTATAATCAAATCTGCAGCATAATTAAATCTGCTGTAAATTAATTCTGCAGTATAATTAAATATGCAGAGTAATTAAGTATTAAGTATAATTAAATTTTAAATATGCTCTTTTACTTAAGACGAAACTTTCATTACTACATTGCATGGTTTATTTATTACTACGTATCATATCATTCACCCATCATGTTTTTCCATCAAGTTCATTTAATAAAGAGATGACTGAATCCTATAGCTGTGAATTGATTACAATTACATAAAACTACTTCTAAAATGGATTTGTCATGTTTGATGATCTAATGTTCTCATGTTTTTTAGCTTGCTTTAGCAATACAATATTATACATGCATGCAAGAAGCGAAAGTTACAACTACAACTGCTCGTAGTTGGCAACATCATAAAGGTACTTCCTCCTTACATACAATGGTCTGGCTTGTGTGCAATGTTCATATTTTACATTTTATCATGTTTGTTTCATGCACACAACAAACTAAATCGTTGTTTGCTGATAGTCTACAAACTCGTTAAAGTTCGGTTTAAAAATTTTTACGTTACATGCTGTTCCACCACATTAATAATTTGCAAGTCTAAAATTTTAAGCTGTAAACAGTCGAGGAGAATTTATCGAAGAATCGACTGTTTAGTTATTGTTGTAATCAGTAATATTGTAAGTTATTGCAAATTTAGTTTGTAATTGTGTGCAAAGATGTAAACACGAGAATATAAAAAAGTGAAAAGAATTGACGTAAAAGCGACAGTATTCTCATAATAAATAAAGGTTGATGCTGAGTTTGCATATCCTACACTTCATTACTGTTTTGTTTTCCAGCAAAAAGCAACTCCTAATCTGTACGTGCAATTCTACATTTGTTCATCGTGTAGTGATCGAAAATAGTGGAAAAACTTAAATATGACAGCATACAAACTACTCGTACTTCAATGTAAATGTGAGATTAAACAAATCCTGTATTGTATGATGGCCTTAGTTGTAAAACTTGTAAACTAAACTGCTTTTCCTTTATGTTTTATGTATAATTCAACCACTGGTTTTGTCAAGTTAGTTTTGGGTTTTTTGATTCAGCAAAATTTCGATAACTACTGTCACTGTTTAATATGAAAGTAAACAGGAAAGTATATTGTCAACCCGTCGATTTATATACAGTTTATAATTGTAAAGCATTTTGCGTACTGGTACTGCTTTTAAGAAAACACAAAGATGATGTTCATATTGCCCCGCTAGTTATATGTTTCTCTGATCGGATTATACTTTTTCACAGTTTATATTCTGTTTCTTTGCATCTAGAACGGGGAATAAAAAAGAGATTGGGTTTTGCTCCCGTCAATATCAAAACTTCAAGTTCAATGGAACTATTTCCTTTAGAATATATCAGCCTGAACCAGATCATTTGCCATATGATGCTGTATCTGACGTGTGTGTAAAAATATATATATTGTCTCCTCGGGTTAAAGATCAAGTCATTTTTACAAGTAATGACAATGCATCCAACCAAAACTGGTGATGGCACACGCTTGCTCTTTTGGCCATGACTTTACTGCTTACATACTCCAGCCTGCTCCATATATAGTTTAGCAACACTTTTCAATTTATCATTACGCACGAGTAGATCCACATCCAAACTAGTCGGGTTTGTGTTTCGCTTAATATCAATTTATATTCATTAACTGCTCCAGCCACTCAAACTCTTTAATGCGATAGCAGTAATAACGATTAGGTATTCTTCTGATGTGATAGAATCACTGATGATGGATGGTTTCTAGAATTACATTACTTTTATGAGTAACTCTCTTGTTGCGTTTCGTACGTTCAGACAAATTTCAGTACGCTAATCCGCTACTCTACATGGCTCATTTATTACATTGTACATTTTCAAATAGGTAGTTTTATTATTGTCTATCAACTTGCCAGCACATGCATTATTACATCCACGATAGTAGAGAAAGATAATTTATTTAAGCTCACACACTCCCCCATCACATTATCAATCAACTCGAACTCATCATCCCCGCACACTTTCACATTCGGGATTAGACCATGTGTACAGTTTATTGTGTTTTGGTCTCTACACAACTGACAGCACCAGAATTATACATAATGTTGATGTCTGATGTGGAGCAAATAAAAAGATAAAGAATGATACCTAAATTACTTCTAGAGCAGAAACAATAACAATACAAAGTCATTAAATGAAAGTCTAAATACCCATTAAATATTGTTATCCTTCCCTCCAAAAAGTTGCAAGGCATAAGCAATGTCAATGTTATATGTGGAAAAGGGAAATAGGGGAATTCCTAATTATTGCATTATCTTTGTCTCGTGCTTGCTATTGTCATTTTGTACGTCAATATTATCACACGTATATAATTTACTTGACAAACACAAAAGAAGGAGAAGGAAATTAAAGTGAAATAAGCTGTTGGTCACTGCTACTGCTCTTCTTTGCATGCGTAAATTAGTATCGAATAACGAGAATATGATAATATGATAGATTCCATAATGACTGTTCCTATCAGGTACTTCTATACAAGTTTGCTTACTGTTCTTAGTGTTAACTGTTCATCACGCTATGTACCATGTGGCGTATGGGATACTTACATGCATACGAGACAATATTTTATGGATTAATGATAAGCTCATAAGATTTAAAATTTGAGTATGTAGTTTCAGGTTCTTTAGGTACTATTTTTTATGTAGGGCAGCACAGTTAACAGTACTTACCTTTCTTTTCTTTTGAACACTGCTACTGCTCGAAGTATTGCTTATTGCTTGTTTGTTGACAGAAGCTTATTTATGGAGAGAGAAAGCGCATTTTATCGGAGAAAACATCTCTTGTCATTATTATCAATCGACAGCTTGGTAATGTAAGAGTAAGTAGACACTAGCGGCAGCAGACAGTTAAAGCCCATTAACCAATAATAGCTGGTGGTAGTTGTGTGGTGTTCTCAAGAAAATGAGTAAACTTGCTATTAGTTAATGGTGGTTAGGTGAGCCTGAGCTTTTATTCTTATTTTCTAAGAAGAAAGGTACGTTTAAAAAAGGAGCAACTTAATTTATTTAAACATGCGACAGGTTTGCGTGTTGTTTTCTGAACACACAGGGGAAATTACTGGAAGAAAGTGTGCTTTCACTGTAATGCAGCGGCTTACATACTTCATTTTCCTTCTTCCTGTTTTTTTCCCTTGAAAGCACATTTTCTTGTGTGAACTTAATGGAAGGGGATATAATAGAGAAAGCCCTTTTAAGCGCTATATAGCATTTTTTCCTTACTTATTTGTCATCATCATTCACGTAATAACTAAACTAGCATTCAAAATTTGGGAAAGTACTTACATGTGCATGAGCTAATTTGATGGTTTCTTATGTTTAAGACCAACAACGATAAATAGATAAATATATATTTTATTATTATAATTTTTGATGATCGTTTGTATGACTGTATGTCGTTTGTTAACGTCCCCGCAATACGCTGAAAATGTAAAAATGTAAGTGATGTAGGTATTTAGAATGTACGTAAGGCTATTATATATTTGTCATATTTTCGTTGTTTCCTTTGAGCAGATTCTATTGAACTGTTTCCACTGTTTTTATTGTCGTTTGCTCCATTATTTTCGTCCTACGAAGCATGCGCAAAGGAATATATGCTTATAGATATTGACATGAAATTTTTTATTATCGATGACGTTTTCAAATATGTATCGTATTCAATCAAACCTACTTACAAACCGGCTATGCTATTTTTTATTTAGCGTGTTCATGTTCATATGAGGGTGGGTGAATAGACCTTGAGCATAACACACGTCCGTAGTGTCGTCGTGATGTAAAATCATTTTTAATGCATCATGAACATGGCATTAGCTGCATGCGAATATGTGTTTTCATTGTTTATTTACGTGGAGTTATTTGGGTGTTTGTGCTCAGTATTCAGTATTCACTTGATCATAATAATATAATGTTGAACTGTCTAATCATCATAATTTTATGAGGCTCATTTGTTCAATTTTTTGTTGTAGCCTACAACTTGTAGGTGGTGGCAGTGGAATATGTAGCAGTTGGCAGCTATACCGTTTGAAACTTATAAAATATTCTAAATGTCAAATAAATGTCTGCATATATACAACATCAGGAATGAAATGAAACATGTAAATTTGACAATGCAAATATTCTTTGGAATGACTTTACTTGTTGGTAGAGGATTATAGTCGAAAGGAGACTCAACATGCATTCTGGTCATTAGTCATTACATGTTTACAACCCGTTATTACCATCAATAAATAGGACTTGTTTTCAATCCAAAAATAGTAAAAACAAACACGAAAAATTAGTTTGATTCTAAATCAAATCGATCAAATATTAGCAAAATATAGAAAAGCAATGATTGAGGTCGAAAAAGTATAATATAAACTTCCATCTTCTTGTTAGCGTCCAAACAACAGTTAGCTTGCTTTCTTTTGGATTTGTCTTCACGTCATCACGTTATGACATGAGTAAAACGGATATCGATACAATATCCTAGTATAATATTATACGATATTTTTAATGATGACACATTCAACATTATGGCGTTACAAGTTATACCGAATGATTGATTTTCATCTTTTGTAGTCATCCGTTTTATTAATAAGTTTTCGTCAGGTGACAAAATAGAACTCAACGTGGACTTCTCATCGTCTAGCTGAGAGAAAGTCTGAGAGAAACAGAGAAAGATACGCAAAAATAGGGCGATGGGGATGACGATAACGATAATTGAAAAAAGTGGGTGATGGTGTGACACAGAGACAGATGGTGAAAGTCCCACGCTTGGAATGCAAATACAGAATGTACACAAGTACAGCTTATAATACAGTTTGCATATATGATATCGTTATTTTTAGTCTTGGTCTATATTGTTTTGCGTTGCGCAGAAAATTGTCAAAAGTTCGAATTCGATCATGCGTTCGAACAAACAAAACGTGAAATTGATATGTACGCAGGGATTATCTTTTAAGTACTAAACTGTATCTTTAGTTATACTGTAAATACATCAAGAAGAGTTTTCATGCATTTTATCAAAGTATGTTTCATTATCAATTATTACGTACTTGAACATGGTTCACCAACATACTTTGTACTTGTATAAAGTTGAAAAAATAGGTAATATGAGGTGACTTTTTTAAAGCATGCAACATACTAAACATACACTCTCTGAACTCAGCAACATCAAACGAGATTTACCTTGAGAAATGCAAAAATGTTAATGTGGTGTAGCTTAAACTGCAAATAGCCTTTTTATTATTATTGCAAATAATAAATTGTTTGTAGAGAGCTTTATCCTCATAAACACTCATTCCAGCCCAAGGTAATATGCGGTAATTATCTATGCTTTATTTTATGCATAAAAGTCTGTTTCTATTGACCTTGTCCGTAAAGTAAGAATAATATGAAATGAAATCTGAATTTTCTTTTTGCTTTGTTCACTGGTTTGTTTTGTTGGCTGTGAGTGAACAAAAAATGTTTCATTTCACATTTTATTTTTTTCTGTGCCAGTAATTTAGATTGTTGCAACTAAAGGTTCAAGAGAAAAACGATGTGAGTACCTAAACCAGGTACCTACTTTCTCCTGGGCTGTTGATACAAATGGGTTGGTATAATAACTTACAACTAGTGCCATGTAATAATACATAGTAGATTTTGTATAGACGAATTTTTAGTTGAAAGTTTTTTTACTAGTCGAATCACCCACTTTGACGAAAAGTGACGAATTTTAAAACTCGAATTATAAATTTCGAATAAGTGTAACGGAATAACAACCAACCACCACCACATTTCTTATCATCCTGCAAAAATTTAACGCGTCAATTTAATGGATATTAGAATTTACATATCTCTTCAAAAGTGACAGAGAAATAAATTAACACAAAATCAAATTACATAACGACTCAATTAGCCAGTAAAGATATTGATTAGTATTATCGTCTATTGTGTTAAAGTTATACAATATCACTGTATGAAAATATACTTTGAAACGTTAAAGGCTACAAAGACGTTGAAGTTACAAATTTAATCCAAGTATTTTCGACTAATTAGCTATTCGTCTAACTAACTTTTCGTATATAAAATATCTACTATGTATTACAGCTACAGGCCACAGGCACTAACTCACAGTAAGTAGCCTTTCTGAATTATTATTGACTCTCGCTACAAATAGCAAATCTAGTAGCGGTTGAGTTTCATTTTAAAATTTACGTTCGATGAACGATATAATTAGAGGTAAGCATAAACCAAAAATAGGCATATAATTCTCACATCCCTAAAGACTTTCCCTTGATTTTGATCGTCCTGTTGTGTGTGTATTGTATAACAAGCGTTCTCAGTTTACGTTACAATCTATTTCCATTTCAATCTGCGTTCGGTCTTCGTGTAGAAACCCCAAATCCGATAAAAATCAAAAGAGAAAAATAGAGTATGGACGGAAGAGAAAAAAACGTGCTATATTTTTGTATGGAGTTGTTCTTAAAAAATGGGCACATCGCTTTTAATGCATAGTGCATACCTAGTTATTAATTGTTCTTAGTGTTCGGAAGCCTTGGCACTGGCATTACTCATTCGTTGGTTGAGGGCTGAGTTTCTAGCAGCGGAGAACTGCTTTCTTTCTGCGTTTGATTTTCATACATTAGTGCTATTTTCTCTTTGATGTCGTTTGAAGAGTATGTATAAAAATTAGGTAGTGGCAATACTCGATTTAGTTGCACGCACGCATGATCGTCATCATCATCAAAGAATGGAAAATAGGCACCGACAGTACAGTCGAGAAATATATTACATTAAAGCCTTTTTTATTCATTCTTTTTGATAAAAAATGGAAACGCAGTAAAAAATTACAATGACCTCCCTTAGTTATAGCCACATGTTATGTAGCCCACGGCTTTGAAGTCTGGCTGAAAAGAAGGAAAGGAATTTAACAAAGTGACGCCAACCAGCCAAGAAACCATAAGTAATAAGCACCGCACTAGACATACTTTTAGTTTGATGTAAACTATTATCTTTTCTATCTTCTCTCTTTTAATGTAATAATGATTCTCCCAAGTTAATTTCCTGAGAGAGCGTCCGCGCATCATTTAGGACTATCATCATCAAGGACTAGTCCGAAAAACAAATAAATACAAAGTGCTTTCTCTTCTTGGAAAAGTAAAAAAGAAAGGGAACACTACACATTTCACTTTATTTTATTTTATTTTTACCTTCTTCCGATTTTTCTGTTCAACGATTAATGCCGGTCGTCAAACTTGCTTAGTGAAAAGGAATATATATGATCAGTAGAAAGGAAAGGGAATGAAAAGAGCAAAAAGGGGCTGTGTATGTATATTAAAATGTATATCTGTAAGAGTAGATGCTATTGCTTTCTTTTATTCTTGAGGTTTCGGGAGGAAGTTTTTGAAGCAAATGACCCCATCAGTGAAGTTAAAGTGGTAGAGCGTGTTATGTTGTTGTTCTAAAAGTAAAAATTTGCTAGCTATTAAAGTAAAAGTTGATACTGTTATAAAATCTATGCTTACAACATACGCTTTCTACGTATAATTTTCAAGTGTTGTGTGTATATAACCGGCAGTTGAGTTCAAATTTTGGCATTGACTGACGTATGTACTTACTTAAACTTACTTACTTTACATTCACATAATGCATATTATGCTTACTGCTCTACTCGTGCAAACGCAAAGCTTATCACATCACGCCATCAGTTTTTTCAAGATTGTTATTGCATAGTGTTCATTTTTTTGTCGATTTGATTAGGTATAGGTATTTTCTCTTTGTATATTTGGCATGAATATCGTCTTCGGCTTGTTCTTTTGTACAATTTTTATATGTGAATGTACAACTATTATGATAGCTGAGTAAACACAAATAGAACATGCACATTCAATTTTATGGACATATTTTGGTCTCATTTTCCTCCTTAGTCACATATTTTATTGTGTGTATTGAATTGTAACAAAGTGTCAGAATGTTTACTGCCCTTTGCTTGTATCTTGTATTTATGATTGCTATACGAAGTTACTCTTTTACTATTTTATGCATTTATTATTAAGGCGTCGTTGTCGTTAGAAGGATAACAAATAAGTATATTGCAAATATTGAACTGAGACAGCCGAAGAAGACAAAATCTATACTTGTTCGTGTTTATTTTTCTGTAAGTAAACTGGAAGATATAAGATATAATAGGTAAATTGAGAATAAATAAACGGAGAAATGAAGTCGCGAAATAAAATTCTCATTGGGGTGAAAGTTGGAGGGATTTGATAATGTAAATTGTCACAACCGGTGAATTCGTAGGTTTGGAGAAAGGAGAAAGTTAGAAAAGATATTGTGAAATTCGACAAACAGACAAAATAAGTCATCTCAAGCAAGCAAGCATAGGTTAGCTATCACGTTTAAATAAAATCGATTAGCTTTTTTCCTTTAAGTAAGTTAGATTTTTTAGTGCAGTGCGACTAGTGAGAGTTTATTCGTTCGTGTCGCGATTATTGGTAACGGTGGTCTCATCTAGGGGGTATCCTGGTTTTCCCACTTGAGAAAGCAATCTGCTTTCCTATATGGACACTTCAATTTTATTACCATTGATGGTTGTGTGGGCAGACACAATGAAAGAAGAAAAAGAGTATCATATAGTAATGTTTTTTCTCTATCTTAACAAAATATCACCATTATCGTCATATCGTGTTATGTTGTTCATGTTCAATTGAAAGTGTCCAAGTTTTTTCTCTAAAAAGTATTATCACATATGTATGTGTGTACGATGATGATGTTGATTATTATGTATTCATAGATGTTGAATATAAGCATAAGCACCAACCACGGTTGAACGCTCTTCAGTTAAAGTGCTTCCATTTCAAATATTACTCACTTCTAACAACTCTTGAAGCACCCTACAAACATAGAATAATGGTTTAACGGTTAGTCATAGA
This sequence comes from Entomobrya corticalis, assembly GCA_034694325.1. Taxonomy (NCBI): domain Eukaryota; kingdom Metazoa; phylum Arthropoda; class Collembola; order Entomobryomorpha; family Entomobryidae; genus Entomobrya; species Entomobrya corticalis. The sequence continues at coordinate 9,201 of JAQFYG010002953.1, forward strand.
AGTAGGTACAAAATGTTTGCCGTTTCGTTTCGAAAATGTTTGCATGTTGTTTGGTTGCTTTGTGTATGTATATGTTCTGTGGTGTGACGTCTGACAAACACTGAAAAAGCGACGAGCGAGCATGTGAGTGCCCTTACCATGAACTTGTTCTCTTTTTCCAAACGACACGATGGAGAAAAGGAGAAAATAACATGCATATAAATGTAATGCATGATAATAATAATGATGATGATGGATGAATTGTGGTAAAGCTGGAGGAGGAAAAGGGCACACTAAACTAAAAAGCATTTTCAAGAGGGTCCCTCTTCTTGGTGATAGATCAATATGTAAATGAAGATCTTCATAACATTATTATTATTATCATTACTATGCAAGCTGGCACACACCTGGAAAATGAGCTGGGAGCGGTGGAGCGATTTGTTTATGTGAATAAAAGAAGCTTAAAGTGAAAGTAAAGGGTTAGTCATGCATTTTAAGAAGAGTTGGTAGTAATTTTATCATAATAATCATCTTTAAGAAGCGAAACAAATCGTAGTGCAATAAAAGGTCTAGTTGGTTGTATACGAACAAAATACGCATTTACTTTACCTTTAAATTATTTTTTGGAACTATATTTACTGCGCCACGTAAATGTTGAAGGTGGCAAACAATTTATGACAACAATATACGCACATTTAGCAGACAATTTTGAAATTCTCGATATCATTTCAACTCGGCTTCAGATTTTCAGCTACTTTACTTTTTCACATTTTTGTATGGGCATGCGGCTAGGGTTATCGTATAATTGATTCGTTCGATAATTAAATAGGTTTAGATAAAAGGGTGTAAGGATTATATATAAGACGTACCAAACAAGCTTTCAATAGTGGGAATTGTCTTTTGTTTTCAGAAAAAACTGCAGCAATCATTTGGAATCTGGCAATCTCTTTTGAAACCAAAAAGAAGATTATTTTTCCACACCTGAAATTATTACAAACTTCATTGGAACAACCTATATTCTTCCATGTTGTACCTGACACCTGAGAGAATTCCATCCCAAGAAAACAATCACTATATTGAATTGACTGAAAAGGAAAAAAATATGAAGAGAAATTACTGCAGCACAGCATTAACAGAAGAAAAACAAGCTAAAGCTTCAAATGAAACTCTTTGACCGGAAGTTATGAAAGAACATATATGGACAGAAATGTTATTGGTTTTGGTGCGGTTTTTGAGTGACATGACATGAGTATTCCAAAAATACGGGGAATCACCGGAAGGACGTGGTGGTAAACGAAATTCTACAAATATATCCTCATTAAATCCCACCAATTTGTCGTTCTTCCCTGTTTGTTATTTTTTAACCAATTTTCTTCTCAAATTTTTGCGACCTCTCGTGTTCTTCTCTCCATTGTTTTATCCTTCTAATGGAAGTTGTAAACAAGAATAAGCTTGGAAAAGTACCACTATCACAACTTCTAGCACGTGAGCAGCAGCTACTACAGAAGCAGAGAAAGTGTCCCAAACAAGAAGTACTCTCTTATTATTTGTGTAGTTTCCGTCAGAATTATTACAGTAACTGTAGGAGAAACAAGAGTCGTTCTCATCACCATTATCGTATAGGATTACGCCACCATCAGTATCATCCTCACCACCTCAGAAAGAAAACATCATTACTATTAAAACCATTACTGCCGTTACTTCATTGTCCGCCTCGACTTATACGTAATCGAGCTCAGTTGTGGTGGTGGTTTGAGAAGGAAGAAAAAAGCAACCGTTATTACTACCTTTTAAAATCTCCAGTGACTGCGGGTGCCTGTGCTCCTCCAACAAGAAGCACAGCACACCGCCCTTCTCACCAGCACCAACATTGGAGAAGCAAGAGTCAACATGGTGAAATTCTACCCGAAGGGGGAGGACCGACCTCTCGGTAAGTGATATAAAAATAGTAATTAGGTAATTACATATTTAGTTTCTCTTTGGAATGAACAAATAAGGTAAAATGGGCAATGCAATATTATATTAAAATGTATTACAATGAACACGTGTATCCTGCTGACTTTCTCCTCGATTAGCCATGTTTCGTGATGATGGGGCATTATGAAATGAAAGCAAGTAAAAGTCGTAAAAGTCAATAAACTTTCAAGCTTGCAGGACACAGTGACTACAGTTGGTTCAGTTCGGCTAGCTTTGCTTTGATGGTACTTTTGGGGAAAGCTGATAAGTGATTTTTCCAGGCCAGTCCATGTTGTGATTTCACTTCTTAGCTCATATGCTTGCACTTCACATGTTTCCATTTTCCGGGGAAACTGATATTGGCAAAATAGGAGAAAAGCAAAGTGCAGCTCCATCAAAAGTCATTTTTTCGCAGTTTTCTCCAACGAAGCTTCAGTGAACACATGGAAGCACTCAGCTACATCTGTGAGCTTTCTCCAGAAAAGCTTAACTCGTTTCCTTTTAACTTCCAGCTATATTTTCACCGACTTCCGTAAGGTGTAGTGGGAGATGCAGGTCAATTTTTGAGCAATAATTATCCAGCACAAAGCAAAAGCAGGGCGTTTCTGGTTTTTGTCTTTTATAGTTCCACTCTGTTTGCAAGTTTCCGCTTTTTATCCTCGCAAAATTACATCGCATCACGACGTCGACAAGACAAACCGACAAAAGAGTCCTGTAAAAATATACACTGAACTGAATGAGGTCATCAAGTAAATAATGGAACAATACAACTTTTGCAAATGTCATCACAATTCTCAGTGCTCACATCCCCCGACATCCCATCATAACCTTCATCATCGTAGAAAATATGGTGATGACTCACTTTATGTAATCCGAGTTGATACACGATACAGAAAAGTACAAATATTTGCATATACGTATAGCTTGATGATCATCATGTCATAACATTTGATGTTGTAAGCATAAAAGATGATGAACTTGCTAGTTGTTTACACTGTCATCAGGGATTTTAAAAGAAGGGAATATGAAGGAGATAAAGTAGATGTAGAAGTATTACATAATGCATAACACCTCATGTAAAGACTTCACTTAATAGACGGACAGACACTTAAATTTTTATGAAGGTTTTCTACCTATCATCAAATTATTATTTATTCTTATCACGTCACTGTCGTAAAACGAGGAAAAAAGGTTTCATGTTGAAATGAAACTGTAAAAGCGCATCGTCATCACATCAGTTACCAATTTTACAACATGCGTATAAACTTTCTTTTCCCATTCCCACACGTGCAAATTTTTTCCACATTCCATGTATATCCCCAAAATGTATCGAAAATAGATATATAATGCTTTATGTATCGTATGTTGTTTATCATCCGATAATTTTCGCATCTAAGTTTATTTTCATATGATGGATATTCAGAGAATTTTGTTTCTTTTTTACGAGACTTTGCCATTTTGCCGGCGACTGAAGAAGACGAAGATGATCTTCTTCCTTCAAAAAAGTTTACGAACGTTTTGCCTTGATTTTGATTTGCTAGAAAATTGTTGGAATGGAAAAAAGGAAAAAAGGAATGCGCGTGCAAAAAGCTGTTGTAGGTCTTACCTACAACCTACAGCTATCCTTCTCGTCTCTCTGCTAATGAAGATGAATGATAAGGTCATTTGCTTTTTCTCTTTTTTCTAAGTAAAAAGTGTTCTCTCTAGTAATATCCCATTTTAGTATAGTGTCCATGTAATTATATTAAGTAGATGTACATGAATTCATATTTCATATGTATCTTCTTATTAGATGAAATCGTTTAGTCTTTCCTTTCGGAATATAATAATAATATCATTATTTTATAGCAAGCAGTGATGTTAGATTCAACGAAACATTTTTATTATCCTAATCCATCCTATGTCTATAAGCTAGTTGAAGAACTTGGGAACTGTAAGACGTAAAGTCAAAGTAGTAATTTCCTTTAATGTTGGAGTGCTTAGTGAAGCCAGATGTTTCCTATTTACGGTATAATATGACATCGACTGCTACTGCTACTGCTATGAATCGTTTTCTGGGCTGTTCTTTTTCTTTTTCCATAGCTGATTTTCCTCTAACATACTTCACTCCACGACATTAATAATAAGAATATTTAATGGATCGTTTAGTTTGGCCATTTGCCCTTTTTATTCCGCTTTCTCGTATCGTCGTATCGCAATTCACATCCTATCTTTTTTATGGTAAATGGCAAACGGCTTGGCTGGCAGAACAAAACTGGAAGTAGAGAAGAGAGGCAGAGGAAACAACACGACAC
>JAQFYG010002954.1:0-13428 GCA_034694325.1 Entomobrya corticalis
AAGTTTGAGTTCTGTTTCAAAATCATCTTCCCACTAATATTAGGCACACACGAATTGTCATCAAATTTATGGTGCAACTGAAGAAGAGTACAGGTTACATAATGATATACATTAGTGGTTGATTAACTCATCTGAACTGGAATAGGCCACCAAAATAGCAGGCAATCTAAGTGGCCTTAAAAAAGATTGACATAGTGTATTATCCGCTGTAGATGATCCCGAACTTTTTTGCTAAAGCGTGTCATACTGTCCTCTGAAAATGCAATTTCAAGCAAGACACAACAAATTTAGATATCATTTTTCAAAAGACACAAAGGAGTTATTTTTTGCAATGTGAGCAGCTTTATCGAAAACCAAATATATATTTGTGCTCAGGGAAATTGTAGCATCTGCAGTCTCCGCCACTGCTATTTTGCAGTTGCATTGACTTGACCATCCTTTATCCTTTTCTTAGTAACTATACTATTGTTTGCGAATCCATTTGATTCACTCAAGTTGAATGTAACAGGAAGATGCTCAGCCGAGTTGAATCTTTTGTCAAGCTTTTGTGGAGTAATGTAATAATATATCATGTTTTGTCAGAAAAATTGCTCAACTTCTTTAACACTTTTTGAAAACTTGCCATTTTCTTCCATCGTGCAGTAGAAACTATATTATCTAAGAGGCTTCTACATTTTTAGCTCACTATTCAGAAGTTCAGGAAAACTAAAATATTTTCACGTTATTTTGAAATGGAGATCTCAACATCCTGTTTTGTCAGACTTTGGAATATGCAGCATAATATAAGTAAAGTCATCCAAGCGCTATGTAATTTGAATTGGGAATTTGGCGCGTATGTTATTTTTGGGATAGCAAATAAATGGATTATGTCAACCATGTGAATCAAAATTAATAATATGAGCATTACAAATGCATGTTGTTTATCAATGGTTCTATTTTGATTTCTATACTTACAAATTTATGACAATCTGAATACTAAGACATGATTGATTCGAAAATTGAAATGTGTTTGTTTAAAATCAGTTCAAAGTTCTTCCATAAATGATATGATTTAGCAAGTTGTTCACTTTTAGAATGCCGCTTTATGCTTTTAATGAAAATAAAGTGACGAATGTGTGCGTTACTACTAGGCGTCGATAATCCTAGAGATAAGCGCAAAAGCCTTCTGCTGTTGCTTCAGCCCGCCAACACACATTATCCAGTTGCTGTGTGCAGTGATCCATTTTCCGAGGAAGACACTGTTGGTCGGCGCAGAAAACTTTCTTATCATGTACATCACTTGATATTATTCCAGTCATGAAGTTAAGACTCAATTTTTCTTCTGATGACTTGACGCCTCGACACGATAAACGAGGAGTAAAAATATGTTGCCACCGTTTTTACCATTTTACGGTAAACATTATTTTTTTAGCCTAGCAGCAAGCCGACGGTATCAGCAACGAATTTCTTCTGCTCTGAAAGCAGAGATTGGGTTGTATATACATTTTGCTTAATTTTTTATTTCATGTTGAAAAACTCCACACTCGACAAGATGTGCGTAGCTGAAATGATGTTATGGAAGGAGCACAGAATATTATTAAATAGTATTGCAAAGAAAAACTTGGTACAGAGAGATTGCCAAGAGCACAAATTTTCCCCAATAAGTTTATATTGTAGTGATATGCATGCTCGGATTTTTTCCTAAATAGAGATAATGTCAAAGTATGTCGTTCTCCTTTAAGTAAAGGAAGGTAAAATCATATACAAACGTAGGCTAAGTAAAAGCAAGGGGAAAGAGACGGTGAATATAAAATGTATTATTATTATGAAATTGGATAAACAGAAAAAAGCGGAATGGGAGCGTGTAGTTAAGGGTCCTTTGCGGATATGAGTAAAAAAGAGAGAAGAAGGTAGAGAATAGAGTATGAAAAGTCATAGGATAGTGATGGCGGCTGTGTGTAGTCATGTATAAATAAATATAGAGTAATTTCGCAAATTGAAGTGGAATGTGGAAATAGTAGGACGGAGAAAAGGGTGATATGTGTATAGAGACGAAAGGAAACGAAAGAAAGACTGAAAAACTCAACACATAGAAATACTTGAGCTTAAAAAGAAAATTCAAGAAAAGAAGCAAAGAGGGAAAATGAATATAGCACTCCTCCTCCACAACACTCAAATCTAACATGACTTTTGCATTGAATTTATTTTTATTTTAATATGTTTTGAATTTAAAATTAAAAAAGTGGAAATCTGCTGCGAATCTCTAGTGTTCATAAAGATACAATTTACTTTGTCTATGTGTGAGTAAATGGCTTAAACACCCGTAGCTTTCTTTTTTGGCTTCCTGGATTGCCTCCAGAATCATCCTCGTCGTCATCATCAGCATCATTCGCATCTTACACGGAAAAAATATGGCAGGAAATAAAAGGAAAAGTGGAATACTTTCTCTCTCTCTCTCTTTCCCTCTCTTTCACTCTGTCTTTCTTTTAGTACACTTGGTTACCAAGGTATAAAATTGTAAATGTGCTAGCTAGTTATGCTATCTTACAATCAGCTACTTCAGTGCTACAAAACCAGGTCACAGCATACCATACCACTGTTCAATGCAATATAATGTAAATACATGTTCTTTATACGTATATAATGATTCGAACAAGATGAGAAAGAGAGAAAGAAAGGGAAATGCCCATGTTCTGTTCTCCTACTTCTGCTATTTCTCCTGAAGTATTTATGGAATGTGTACTTTGGATTTTTTACACCGTGTTCTGTTTTACTTTTTACCTTCTACCCTTTCTTGTACTTTTTCTTAGGAAACATATTATTATTATTATGTGGATACTGCTCCCTAAAAGGAACACGGAAGAAGATATATAGAAAAACACAAAAATTCCAACTTCCAATTCCAGCTTCTGAAAAGCAGTTTCACTTTTCTTTTATAACCTTCGCGGTATATCGAAGAGAATAGAGAAGAGAGGGATAGGAACCCATAATGGAGAACTGCAGAGGAAGTGGAAGTAAAAGTTACAAGAACGAAAGAAAGGAGGGAATAATCATAAAATCATTGGATTGGATACATGTTGTATTCGTCCGTGCACTGGTAACCTAGATATGTGCTTCGTCATTCTCATCTGCAATTTTTAAAGAAACAAAATCCTTTGTCCCTACTCCTCCTCTTCCATCTCACTTATGCAAACGACAATGAGATGAATTGACTATTCCCAAGATACTTACAGAAACGTGCAAACACGAATTTTTTAGCTTTAAATTTTTTTATATTACACGAATACCTTTGTCACATGACATGCAGAAAACGCACTAAATATGTGACCATCAATAATACTTTTACTTGGACGCACGTTAAAATTTATTCGTGGTTAGGTTTCTGTCTTACTTATGCAAAATTTCAGATTTCATTGAAATCCAAGAAGCCGGAAATAAGAAAGCCCAATTGGATGGCCGTCATCCTGTGATGGGGCCAAACTTAGACAAGAAGACATTTTGGTCTGTCTGCTGTGTAGCTTTATGCGGCTGGCTGCGGTAGTGTAGTCCACATATTTTCGTCACTTATTCTACATTCAGAGCGACAAGCTTCTTCAACTTCCTTTCATCTCCTTTTCTCTCTTTTTCGTTCCTCTCAAGAGTGGAATATATTTTTTTTTACTCATGCAAAGCAAAAAGGGAGACACGAAGGTTGGGATGCATTGCTCCTACTCTTCTACTAAAATTGTAGTGTAGTGCAAGGAAAAAAGGATCACAAGAAGAGAGGACTTGGATGGAATGTGGAATCCGCATGAATGCATAATGCCTCTTTCTTTCTGTCTGTGGCTCTTTCTATCTCCCTTCAAATATACTTACACAAAGTAAATACATATAATAATAAAAGTACTATTTCTGCTTGGAATAAGGGAGTAGAAAGCTGATGTGAAGGGATTTTTTCGGAGCACACAGAAAGTGGGATAGGATACTAGTTAGATGGAATGGCATATACTACCATCATTTTTCCTTATCTCTCACCCACTCACTTCACTTTCATTGCTTATTTCTCTCCTTTTTAAACGAAACTAGGAAAAAGTTGCTTGCACACACATGGACTATACACTCTTTGGTTTTTTGCTTTTTTCGTCACTTTGTTACATAAGGCATAATATCTAACCTATAGGGATGATCATGTCCAACCATTTTGTGGTGAGTTCAGCGAAGAAGACGAAAAAACTTGAAATGGCAACTTAAATTCCTTTTTTCTCTTTTTTACAAAGTAGCATCATGGACAAAGTCTACCTCGTCGTTACCCTCCTTCTCATTCCAGATAAAGAAAATTCGCAGGCGTTTCCTTGCACTGTACTTTATACATTTATACTTGCCATATGAAATATATAATACTATTTCTTAAGAGTGACGATGATGAACACACACAAGACACAAGGTATATTTTATATGTTACAGAAGGTCTCCCATTAGGAATGCATATATATTGCATAAGTAAAGCAAGCTCATATACAAACACAAGCTTTTCTGTCTTGAGACTTTCGCCAACAACAAAACCCATAAATATTGTCGAAGACTCTACTAGTGGCACTATTTTTGGGGGTTTCAGCCAGTGTGAGAGTATCGGTTTGATACAACTCGTATAATAAAAAATATACACTTTTTCCTTTGTGTCCACTAGTATCATACTAGATATTATGGTTATTTTTTCCGCAGAAAATATCTTCTGGCTCATACACAACAGGATGTTTCCCTCCTTCTATTTTTGTCCATAATAAAAATGTATCTCTGTGGAATACACCATTTCAGCATTCACTTTCATCTTCCGGTCGTCGAAGTGGTGGTGGCTTAGTGTAATATGGCTTTGCTGCTGGTAAGAAAGTGTGGTGTGGGACCTGCAAGTAGCCTATGCCATAGTTTTGGTTGCCCTTATAATAAAGTATAAAGAAATAAGCGGCAAAATAAGACGAAGGAAAAAATCTTGTGGTTTTAGAAATTGTGTACAATAAGCACTGTTGAGATTGTATGATCATCCTCATCACCATCATCTACAACAACAGCAACACGGATTTTTGGCAGTGAGCTTTATCCCTTTTGCTTTCTTCTTGTCTTGGATCTCCTCTCTTGCAATTTGCTTTTGCGCTTTTCTACCTTCGAAACCCTGCTCTAAATGCACCGTTTCTACTACACATGCAGTCGTCACCACTAACAGACGCCATAGTATTTTCAATGATGATCACGATGATGATGATGATGATGGGATGCCGTTGACGATGATCCAGATATTACTCAGCAGCATAGTCCTCCGTTATGGGAGAAAAGGAAAGTTATGTTTCTACACGTGTGCTTCCATTTTATATTTCCACAAAGACTAGAAAATACAGACAAAAGGAGGTTGAGCGGCTCAGTCTATCTCTCGCCTTCTGTGAAGATATTCATTATTATGGAGTGTGGAGCATCATCTTGTTCATTTTCATTCTTCGTATGTCTTGTCTTTTGTATTGCTCTGTTGGTCTGCTCTCTTTTCTCTCTCTGTTCACCAAACACACAGGCTTTTCTATAACCGCTATCGATTCTTTTCCTCCCTCCATCTCCTTTTCTCGTCGTTTGTTTTCCGTCTTTCTTTGAAAGCAAAAATGAATGCGTCCGTTTTTGATAGTGCTGGTTTGTTGGTTGAATATAACAGTTGATTTTTTTATATATTCGATGAAATAATGACACAATCTTATAGATTCTTTTCATGTGAGAGGCCTAGCTTACAAACTTCCCTCATTTCCCTCATGTACATTTTCCTTCTTCTTAAAGATGATAATGAAGAAACGGCAAGGTTTGCAAAAAATTGAGTGGAAAGAGTGAACAAAAGGTTCTTAGTAGAGAAGGTAAAGTTTTGCCAGTCGGCGAAAATGAAACTTTCTTTTTTCGTCTTCTTTTTATGTCTTTTCTTCCTTCACGGTTTTTCTAGGAGAGGTAGGGTTATGGGAAGAAACCAGTCAACAGGGAAGAGAGAAAGAAATTATTATTATTAGTTTCCGTTGCTTATTAATTTTACATTCTGTGCCAGGTATGTCCATCTGTCTACATGCTCGATATTTGCAAAAATGCAAAAACGATAAGAAACAATACTACATGACTTCATTCAATTTCAAATTTGATCAAATTTATCAAATATTTTTATCGCTACTGCTGTTGACCAATTTGTTCCACGTCCCAAGTGTGTTGCTTTGCTGCCTTTGCTGTCAGATTGTAGCAGTCGCAAACTCGGAAGTCTAGTATTTCAATTTGCCCCAAGTGTTTACTTTGCCTGCTTTTTAGAAGTTTCCTTTTATTCATGTGTGTTGCTACTTTCATGTGCTGCTTTCAGAGTTTATTTATCCTCAGGATATAACGAGTTAGGATTGAGGAACAAGATTATCAAATAATGGCTCCATATTTTAATTGATAGTTTGAATCTACGCATAAAACGCTGAATATGTTAAATGGGTAATATGTACTACATGAATATTGGTGAGATTTACTGGACAGAAGGAGTGCATAGCATGCTTACCACGATTACCACCAATACAAGCATTATTGAAAATACCAAAATTGCAGACGTGATTCAAGAAAACAATGTATTCGACACTCAAAGTGTGCCTTCCTCAAACAAACTACGGCGGTGTTGAAACCTGCAGGATCTCCATGACAGTTTATATGAACAATACCGTGTAAGTATATTGAAAACCCTTGTATGCCTATATTGTCATAATATTCGTAATAGAAGTTTAGACTTAACTTTTGTCATCCTTTCAGTAAACCGTAAAATCAGTTAAAATGTTTTTAAAACCTTAAATAAGTATGTAGCCCATTTCAATTTCAGCTTTTTAAATCGTGAATAGGTAAACTTTAGTGAAAGCATGATGGCATGAAACATGGAATTCAATTACATAAGTATTTCGACAATTTGAGGTCTTCTAAGTCTTTCATATTTCCAACTTGAGTTTTCCATATTATGCGGATAAAAGTGTACACAAGAGTACAAGTTTATAATGTCACATGATAAGTCAACCAGTCATTCTAAATTCTGATCCAAAGCCATCAAGTCAAGCTCGTCTGTTGCAAATGGCACACAGTTATTTTTATTCTTTTATCGCTCAGTTTACACACTGAAACTGATCACTTTTCCTAGAATTCAAAACTTTACCATGATTCCGCAAAGTCAGCCTTTTTCAAGAGATAAGTGAGTTTTGATGAATAATACTTTAAATGCAATGGTAAGATACTTGCTATTATCATATTAACATGTTGTTGCTGCTATTGATTGTAAACAACATGTAGTCAATAATTTATTAAGACGAAAAATGATTGGACGTATGGCATTACAATGCTACGAAAAGTCACATCAACATCGTCATTTAGTTATGCTTAACCCCTTCTGTGAACAAATGGAAGGAAACTGAACGTAAATTTATTTACTACTTCTCCAAGTAACGAATACAAAAAGGTTTAATTGGTTTCGTCGTTATGTATGCAGATGTATACCGCCAAGGAACAATACATTTGAATCCACTTCTTGAAGACATATATGAGTTGATGCAATTAGAATAGCAGCTATCCTTGAAAAATTTGCACGTCCTAAGGAAGCGGTTACTTGTGGATTAGGTGTTTGGAGAGTACCTGGTCGACTAAAAAACTTGAGAAGTTTTTAATCGGGACTAATAAATAAATAATGATGCTTAATATAATTTTGTCAAAGAACTCACTTTTTAAAATTATTACCAAATTATAACCCTACTGGGTGAGTGAGTCTTTTTTTGTGACGACCGAGTATTTTGAAACGGACAAAAAATGTTTTTCCATTGCAATTCGATTTAGGAAAAATACATGACATAGCGGAATCTACCTTTACTTTTAAGCATAGATGCTCATATATATGTATGTACAAATAGTAAATATACTTCAAAGTTTGTCATTTCTTCCGTCAAATCTCATCCATTTCTTATTTTCTTTTGAGATTGCATTGATGCAAATGTACGGAAACTAAGATTGCTAGGAGGGAACGTCTGTTCAAATTCTTGCTTGTCCTTGCTCCTTCAAATTGACAAGAAAAAGTTTTACCCGTTTTGTTGGTGCCTTTTTCTGGAATTATAGGATTAGATGTCAGCATTTTGAAAATTGGTTTTCCTTCATAGACAAACCGATTATTATTTGTGGTCATACGAGTACGATACAAAGCAGACACGTCATTTGGAAACATGTAATAAACGAGGTATTTTGCACACGAGAGATCTTAATTTTTGCACGCTCAAACATAAATATGGAAGCAAATTGAAAAAGTTGCAAAAACTGTTTTTACGGTTTTAGAAATTTAACCCTGACTGTAATTAATTTTACAGTTTGCTTGATACTTAAAATTATCCATAGGAAGTAATCACATGTTGAAAGCTTCTAATGTTGAATGTAAGTTATTTTGTTTTGTTTATTTAAAAAAATGTATGGTGGCGTAGCATGAATGTCTCAGGGAACAGTTTTTTGTGCAGATGGTGGGCTCATTGCCAGTTTGATGAACTACCACCATGTCTCGTTCATCATAATTTCCGCTGCTGCAATTTATGATGTGTTTAAAACGAGGACAACCATGTCGAAAAAATTTATTACCATTCAAGATCTTCTAAATACAGGGGCAGCAGTACTATTTTTCACATTTTTAAATAATTTAAAATATGTACGTTACAAAAAAGGAATAAAATGAACAACATTTGTTTGAAGTGATATGATGAATGTTCAAAACCCTATTCATTCAAAACTCATGACACCCTTTTCAAAATTCATTTTCTTCGTCATTTGTTTCAAGTCGATTGTGATTTAAGGAAAAACGGAAACAAATAGGAATGAGAGAAAGCTAACCACATTCTTTCTTGGCATTACCATCTAACTTGATGTACCGATATTGCTCCCTTGCTCTTTTTTATTAGCATTCCTACTACAAAAAAACTTCTTCTATCACACTTGCAAATTATGTATGGTAATGATATGGTAAGAAGGAATGAAAATGTTGTCGGGAAGTGCAATACATTTTTTTCTGGTAATGGATTAAGGTAAATGGGATACTCTCTGGTATTCAGTGTAAAAATAGAGGAAAGAAGAAGTGGGAAGAAAGTCTCAAAGTCATTTGTTCTAGCTTGACTTAACATTAATCATGGTGTGCACATACATGCTTGATGTTGATACGAGCCCATTTTAGTACCATGCAATCAATTACTTTTAAAAACCTCCATTTCCATTGCAATAATCTTCAAATTTAACCGCTTTAGATATTTTCTCTTTTCTTATTTACTTGTACCTTTATTTCCCCATTTTAGCTGAGAGGAAGAGAGAAGTACATTAAAAAGGTCAAAATTGGGTATAAAAGGAAACAAGTCGACAGCAATGGATAAAACGTTATCCTTGAAAGGAAGTGTGAAAGTTGAGAAAAGGGTAAAAGTGGATGAGAGGAAGAAGACATCAGAGATTCTCGACAGGACAGCGTTGGATTAGTCTTTTTTTGCTTTTAGAATGTGACATGGCCTGATATTGAGACTATATGTTGTATACCATGTTTCCCCGACAAAAATACCTAGCTCACACTACGACGTCATGTTCATTCAGTAGAGTCTTCCATTTGAGACTGCAGGAAAGATGACATCGGGAAAAGTAAAGTTTCATTCGTGCAGGACGAGACGATTCCAGTTTTCACTGAGAAGACAACAACATGTACAACAAAAATCTACCAATGTTGTTTTAGACAATTTCAAACTACAACCGATGCTGAATGATTTCCAAGATGATTTGATGCTGCTGTTGATGATGATGACAACGATGATGGTGAAAGTGCAAGTAGTGAAAGTAATACAAAGAAAAAGCTTTTTCACTCTGATGATAAGTACTGGGACTACATATAATAAGAAGATAGAATTCTGGAGAAAAAATTGCAAAAGAATTCCTTGCTTTTGTATTTTCTGCGAAAACATAAAGAAAAAGGAATAAAGTAGAAGGAAAGAGATGCTGGCAGTAATCTTTTTGGTCCTTTTTCTCATGTTACTTTTTCTGGATATATTTTTATAGGAAAAAGTCAGGCAGAGGCAGAATGAAAGAGAGAAAGAAAGAAAGTATGTAAGTAAGTAAAAGTAGACGGGAGTCGATATGTCAAGTTAGATAGCTAGGCAGAGAGTCAGACACTCTGCTTATTCTTTTCCTTTTTTCTTCTCCTGCCTTCCATAAAATACCAGTGTTTTTTTTGCTACTTTCTTTTCTCCGGAATATAAAAGCTGGAAAGCTTGGGAGATGTGCAAGAAGAGAAGGATAGTCAACTGACGTTAGTAGTAGCAGCAATAGTAAGCGAACGATCAGTCAAGTCAAAATAAACCATAAAGTTTTGTTTGTGGAGTGGAGGGAGGAAAGCGTGAATGGTACAGTTTTTGTTTCTTTCTTTGTCGTATTCTGTTACTTCTTTACTGTTTGTAAGGAAATGAGGAGATTATTTCTGCTTGTAACGGTGGCCTCACTTTTGTTTCTCTTCTTATCGGGTTTCTTTCCTTTTAATCGAGGAGGAAATAAGACTGTGTAGAAAAGCCTGATATAGATGGAAAATTTTAGCCTAAATTATTCTCACAATTTTGCACTTTCTCTTCTTCCTTTCTTGTTAGATTCTATTGTTATAAATAAATGCTAACTTTGTATGCTTTCAAAATAGAATACTGTTTTGAATAGGGAAATTTTAAAATTGTGTAAAATGAGTTTTTCTTAAAAATGATTGAGTTTGCAAAGACAAATAGGTAGGTTATTTATTTTTGGACGTGAATAAACATGTTCATGTGTATTTTTTTTGTAGAATCAAGAAAGTGCAAATAAGAAAATAAAAAAATACGCAGAGTGGGGCATGTTTAACTGGAACGAAAATACAGTTGGCCAAAGGGAAAACAATAAAAACTGAAAGAAAATGATTCTTTGTCTTGAGAGAAGTATTTTATGTAAGCGTAGTCACTGAAAAGAGATCACATCTTTTACGATTAGATTTCATTATTATTATCATCACAAACAACATGTGAGAGTATCAAGTCTCATCATCTGAAACGTGCAGACTCAGGCTTGAGACTTTCATCTCAATCTCCCAGAAGACCTGACTGGTCGTACACATAATAATACGAAAATAGCTTGCTCCTTCCACATCCCGTTCCATCATGCATTGCTCTATCAAATGGAGACGGGACAAATAATAAAAAGTATGCTAGAAAAAAGAGAGATAAAGAGCCAGAAAGGATATTATAGAGGAAGTGGAAAACGATGGTTGAAGATGATGGGGTAAGTCAATGGGAAATTAAATTGTCAACAAGATTGAAAAGGGGAACTGACCTGGAGTCTAAGAAGTCGAAGAAGTATATACATTTACTCCTTTGTTCGTGTCATATTCTGTTTCGATCCGTTTACTTTCTCATCTTTTGCAATTCACTATGCAAGATGATTCATCGAATCCGTATTGTGTGTATGATGGATAGTATATGATGAAATAATATAATATGTTAAAAGAAGAAGGCGATTTAATATCCAGTTTAATAAAAAAGATAACAAGAAAGTATTTGAAAAGAGGTGAAAAGTGAGAACTTCATCTTAGCTCTCTTGTCAGTAGAGTAAGTTGCCTTTCCTGTTACTACTTGTTCGACAGGATTGAGAAATTCCGAGATATTACGGCTCGCATCCATAAAATTATATACGGTTTTGCGCACATGAGAGATGACACAAGTTGAAGATGACAATTGACTTTCCGACTTTTATCGTTCTGTATCCTTTGCCTACTTACTACAAAGCAAATATATTCTGACAAGCTTGCTAAGGAATAACGGTATCGATACAGTGGAAATAATCGTACTATTGGAGCAAATTCTTTGACAAGTTTGTCCTTTATTCATATCGACATTTTAAATAGAAAATTATAGTTTCGCAGTTGTGTTGATTTTTCGACTTGTTAAAGTTTCACACCGACTCTTTTTCCCTTTGATGGGAATACTAATGGCGGTTCGTTAATTTCAGGCTTGTCTACCAACAGCACCACCACCATCATTTTCACATTATATGCACCCTTCAACATTTTGTTGTTTAACTTTTAACGCTTCGTTTGTACTTTCAAGTCATGCTCTTCAACTTTTTTGTAGATGTAAAAGTCCATAAAGTAAGTGTACTGAGTTACTAAAAATGTCCGTAGGTATTTTACTTTACTTTTGATGATGATGGGCACTTTGATGATGACTCTGTTCCTGGAATCACGAAGACTTCTTAAAGTTTGTCACCAACCTCTTTTTGCAAAATCATATTCTCTCTGTCTTCCCACCTTATTTACTCGCTTTATTTTCTCCAAAAAAAGTTCTTTCATATCTCTTCATTTATGTGGCTATAAGAGTTTAATTGGAGTGTGGAGATGAAACTACAAAGAAGTTTTTAAATATAGGCAGTCACCTTTGAAAGGTTTACCGAACCAAACATGTGCGAATTTATAAGCAGAGAAAAATATAAAGTTTTACAAAACCATGTAATTATTATCGCAAGAAACTTACTACTAATTGGTTGTCATTCATTATTTGCGGTACCTGGCTTCATTAACAAACCGACTGGCATTCATTTATCTAGGTAGTGACTGTAATTATTAGCTTGTTTAATATTCAATAACTTCTCATTTCACTATTCATCCATAAAAATAAACTTGAATGGAGTATTCTCGAGCTGTCGCATTTTTTTAACCAGAGTCTACCGTTTAATAACCTTTTGCGTACTTGATAAAAGTTAGTTTATCACGAGTAAATTTACAGTAGTTTTCACTAAAATTTTTACTGCAACTACTTTTCAAATAAAAGAATGTTCAGTAAAAATATCGACGGTAACAACTAATATAACTTTAACTTATCAAACGGCAAGTAGATCTATCTTTATAAAATGTACAAATATATAGCACAACACGAGTAAAGTAGCGTTTCGTCCTACCAAACCGACACAACATAAATACTCGCATATTTTTAGTTCACTACCTTGCTTGGTTATTCCGTGCCTACTGCAAAGAATCACCTCTGTTTTCGCTTTGTTTTATATTGCTACAATGGTCCTATTTTGTTTAAGCAATAGTCATTCAGTATCCTCGATTATTGCCAACTACGCTCATAGACGAAAGCGATGCCCCCGTAAATTGCATACCTAGATGTTGTCGTCATCAAGCCTTGATGGTTCCAGCAAAATTCAAAATACTTAGCCATTTTGGCCCTTTATACAGGAACCTAGATAAATGCTATGCCAGTACAAATACATATGTGAGACATCTGTACATTTAAGATATACTTCTACCTTTAAAAAAGTATAAATGAAAAATTCCCTCGCTATTTTCATTCTAATTTTCTAATAATGAAAACTCGCTCCTTTACAACTACATTTTTTACTTTCCCACTGAGTAAACTTCCATCAATGCTT
>JAQFYG010002955.1:0-13428 GCA_034694325.1 Entomobrya corticalis
AGACGCTGTTAAAAGGTACTTAAATCTATAAAACGCATTTGATGTTGTTTTGGTTTATGAATGAAATTGCAAGTATTATTTTTCTTCTACTATATAATGTGCTAAATGCAATACATTTAATGTATTTTCAGTGGGGAAAGATGCTTTGTATGTGGCGATGAATTGATCGTTTCTGAGACACTAGGTGCCAGCCGGGAAACCTTTCGCAAAGCTTGCTGTTATCTCAATGTCAAGTCGGATGGAAAATGGTTCCCGAGAAGTGGAAATTCGCAGTTCTACTCCTTTTGCGAATCTTGCACAACAGAGATTATAAGAATTCACAGCTTATATAAGAAAGTAGAAGAAATCCAGTCACTAATTTTTAGGAAAGTTGAAAGTGTGGAGAAGCGAATAGCAGATGCGGAAATTGTGGACAATTGGATGGCGGAGGCGCCGCACTCAACTGCTTTACGTTTTGAAGGGTTCCGGAAGCAAGTATTGATAAGTGAGTAATTATGTGTGAAGTGAAATATTTAATATTTTTAAGCTAGTCCTAAATTTTTAAATTTATTTGCGTTTTATATTAGACTATCGGAATAAATTGAAATTGAGAAGAGAAATCCGATTTGGCAGAAAAATTGGGAACCCCTTGACTGAAGTTCAGCCTTCCTCATCTGCACACATGTTTGCCAAGGACCCTTCTCAGACTGAAAACGAAAGGCTTTGTGCTATAGTTCCTGATAGTGTTGCAAATAATTCTGGCTATCATCCAAATACTAATCCTGGGATGTCATCAAAGGCTACTACTCCGCCGCGTAGGACAAGAGGTCGACCAAAATCAAAGAAGCCAATCGAGGAGAGAGAAGACTTACAATCAGAACAGAAACCTATTCCTATATCAGAACCGGATCCTCCAGTATTTGATGATGCTTCTGCTGCATATGACAATGACGACGACGGGTTCCAGAACGATTTCGATGACTCACAGGACGCAATGTCAGTTACCTCTGAAAAAGAAGTTAAATTTTGGGAGGATGATCCTAGTAAGCTAGAAGTTGGAAGAAAGACAAAAAGGAGTAGTAGGAGTCGAAAAACAAAAGACAAATATGCGACTGTTGAAGATGAGCAAGAAGATGCAAATGAGAAAGATTTTGACGACGATGAATGGGAGAATGATAGCGACCCCAATTATGAGGAGGACCAAAGTGATGATGAGGACTGGTAATATAAAGAAAGATTTAAATTAAGAAAAATAAAAATAAAATTATGATATGAAACCCAGGATAATTCCCTTTTTTCAGGGGATCTTCAAGGAAAGGTAAAAAGAAGAAACCCGCAAAAACGTCTTCAAAATTGACGGAAAAAGCTATAGGATGGCCCTCGAAACAGGTGAAAGTACCAGCTGGTCCCCGAAAGATCATATTTGAAGATAAGAGACCAAGAAAAAAGGCTGAGCCTGTTGAGCCCAAACCCGTAAAAGCTTCGCACAGCTACAATATAAAGTTTCCTGATGCAGTTCTAACGAAAGATGGACGTGTTTTTATGGAAGGCATTGAAATTATTAAGAACCAACCCGGTGCATATAAACTCCGTCCGTACAGTGTATCCTATTCATGTGGTGAATGTGGCAAAATTATGCTTGGATTTTGGAAAATGCGTCAACATATTTGTGGTCACCACCTGGGAATGTACAAATGCCATGTTTGTGATAAACAATTTTCAGACGCTAAAATTATCAAACAACACATTACAGTGGCCCACGGAGATGCTCAATCTCAAATTGATGACTGCCCTATTTGTGGAAAGCCCATAAAAACTTACAAGAAGGAAAGGATCATGTGGCGCCATCGATGGGGTCACTTGAGTGAAGAGGAAAAGCAAGATCCCGAATACCAAAAATGGTGTCCTCCGGAAAAGAATCCCAACAAAAAGGCCGCCATAAGAAGTCGACAAAGTTTCATGTGCGGTCAATGCGGCAAAACGTTTCAATTGCCATCGGCATTACAAAAACACGAATTGACTCACGCTCCGGGTTACGAGGCACCAACCATAATGTGTCAGTACTGCGGAAAGCAATTTGATCGTAGGAAGGGACTCTCACAGCACACGCTGCGATGCGCCGCAAAAGTTAAGGGACAGGTTAATTTGACAACGTACCCTTGTCCGAAATGTCCAACTCGATTTAGTACTCGAGGGACGCGTTCCAAACATATGAGGCGATTTCACAGTAATGTCACTAACGCGGAGTTACCGTTTTCATGTCCAAAGTGTCCTCGCAGCTTTGGTACAAGAAGTGGGTTTAGAAATCATAAGCGAGTTTGTGTTGATGGAGAAAAGGGATATAATAATAAAAATGCCTCGACTGATCAAGCTCAACCTTCTACATCATCAGCAAATACTGGCTATTCTGAATTCAAATCAGATCTACATTCACCGGACGCTTCATCCTCTTCAACAACAGGAGGACAACATCAAGTTCAAAATAGTTCATCTGCTGAATCGAATAATCCCCGTTATGAATCGTTGAGTGCTTTAGGTTTCAATTATCACTTTCTAGGGGGAGGTAACAGTAACTATTAGTTAAGTTGTAAGAACCTGTAAAAAAGTGAGATACTATTGTGGCTGATTTTCTACCATATACAAAGAATTTTGTATGTATTTAAGTATGAGTGTACGTGTTTCGTACATGAGCAATATTGTATTTCATCCATCTATAATTTTAAAATAAATATGTACTCTATAGATGAAAAATAATATACAGTTTTGTATCATTTGTAACTATCTTCGAGTTTTTAACTACTTTTTAGCCTTAGAGGACTAGTAAATGTTTACCCTATGATATATAATATTCAAGAAAACTAAAAAGTATTTTTTACTTTATTCATGAATAAGCCGTATAAATTCATGACTTTCATAAAAATACTTTCACCAGTTATACGACTTTGCCATCTGAATATATACAGCGGAACTTTCTCTTTGCCCTTGGAGATCGGCTTTGAACTTTGAAACGAGATATCTAGATGGGGCTTCAACTTTCTCCAAATCTCTAGCATGCTTTGTTTCACAATGCCCCAACTTGCCATTAGTTTGCTGGAATACTTACAAGGATGGAACTTGTTAGTAGTCTTATGCTTATTCCGATTAATACATTACTTCATATAACAATAGGAGGATGTTCCCATTACAGCCATAAAAAAGGCAACGATGATGAAGATAATGATGACGTATTCCCATTGTACCGAGTCATATTACAGCATTGTGGACCTTTCCATTAGGCTGTGCAACATGATACGTCACTGTCAAGCTCTCTGGCAGAGATTGATGGATGAGCAACGTTATCAGTATCAGTATACTACTGAAAATGTGCAACTGTGCAAGTAGGTTACACCAAGGAGAAAGCACACTTTTTCTTTCTTTTTTATGTTCGACAAACTTTTTTGTACGACTTTGCTTTTGGACTACAAAAGAATGACAGACATTTTTAATACTTTATTTAACATTTTATACTCAGCATTGGTTTTTACTCGAATCGAATTGCAACTAAAATTTAGTTTTCATTCATTTTTCTCACTTCCAAACTCAATAATTCATGCCTCATTTAAAATTTCATGCATTTTTCTTTATGTCATCCTGTCTCATTCATTCTTCTTTTCTCTCTGAGAAAGTTGTACTAGAACTGTGTAATTGGCCAAGAAGGAGGAGAGCATCCATCATCTCATCAGCTAACTTGAACATTTTCTCAAACTCCAAGCTCCCTTCCTTCCTCCAATGCAATATTTGTTCCAACTCGGGCAAACTGTGTTGATGACGATTGCAATCACCGTCTTCACTACAGTCCTTGAAACTTTCACTGGAAGATTTATTGCTGTTGCCGCTGCTGCCACTCCTGCCAACTCCAGTGCTGATACCGGCACCTCTAGCTCCTCCACCGCCACCACCTCCACTTGACACGTTTCTTTCAGAAGAAGTGGTCCCATCAACTTGGTGAGTATCCTCATTATTACCAGCAATAGTCGTGGCAGTAGTTGCAGTAGTAGTAGTAGTACCCACCTCGTCCTCCTCCTCCTCTACTACCCACTCCCATAATTCAAAATCCAGGAGATTCGGTGCCATTTCCGGATTTACGAACAAGTGCATCTGAAGTAAATTGAAGGCTATGAGGAAAGCAATTGAGTACACAACGGTTCTCAATCCTCCATCAAACCAGGGATGCTGGAAAACGTAGATAAAATTCCAGAGAGCATAGCAGAGTGCTAACCAGACCATTGTTTGCATTCCAAAATGAATGCTCTGTTCCTCGGTGGATGTTCCAAAGCCGAGAGTTTGGAGTTTTTGAAGGATTGATGTGCAAGGAGCTTGGAGCAATATGTCCTTTCGCTCTGAAACAAGCCGTCTTTGTCTTCGGAGGATTTCCCTGTCGCTTGGAGAATGGATTTGGATGGGCTTTTTGTCCGAATTTTTGGACGATGATGATGATGATGAGGAAGAAATGGATGACTCCAGCTCAAGTTGTCGTTCAAGATTTTCGTGGTTTAAAGTAACCACTTTTACAAATTTTCTCCCGTCTTCTGTATATTTTTCCAGATTTTGATAAAAAGTCCAGAGAAGGGGATAAAAGTCATCGATAACTGAGTCGATTTCGTAGCATCGAGTTGCAAATGGTTTGTATGTTTCCTGTTGGCATTGAGGACAGCTTGAGCGGTGACGGAGGGAGGATAAACCACAGTATTTGCAGAACATATGACCGCAGGGAAATGTGCAAATGTCAATCATGAACGAGTGGCAAAGCTGGCATACAAAGTGGGCTGATAGGGTGTGAACTATGTCCAGCATATTGAGTATTGCTACCGTTTCAACGATTGTCTCTTGTTCTTGTTCTGTAGTCGAATGGTCGCTGTGACTTTTTATGGCGGAAATGTGGATAATGGAGGAGCTTTGATCTTGGTTGTCGCCTTCCATCATGGAACAGCTTTCTTTTGATCTTGGTTTTGATGAGGTGTTGTAGGCGGTTTTGGTGGTAGTGGTGGTTGACAGCGTGCTTGTCATTTTTATATTTTGACAGAATAACAAGAAGACTTGGAACGAAAGAATGATTCAAATGTGGGATATGTGTTTATGATTGCGATTGACGGAGAGATTTGTTTGCGATATAGGTTGAAATACTCTTGACTCTTGAATAAATGTTTCAACTGAGTCGTATATGCTTTCTTTATGTTATTATATAACGATAATTTCAATAAAATAATTCAATGCATGAAGGAATGATGTTTATCTCTATGGGCTTCTCAATTCAAAATTATATTGGCGACAAAAACCGTTGAATTTCAACTGACAAGAGTGGCAAGGTAAAAACACAAAAGTTCATAGACGGGCAGGATGAAAGCTATGAATCCGTAAGATGGAGATCACTTTCTTCAGTTGGATTTTTAAAAGAAACCGTAAAGCACTTGCCATGTTGTATTAATACAATCAAAACCCTAATTTTCAAATTGACTTATGATTTGACGTATTTCTAGTTCAATGTAAAATACGTATCCAAGGAGATCCATTGTATTTTCACAAACAAGAAAACAAACCCCAAATTAATAAATCTGAAACGCGATTTACTGAATCTTAAATTTCGATGTTTATGGTTTCTTACAGCATAAGCGTTAAAGGGAACTTTCTCCTAATTGGCAAAAAGTCAACGTTTTGCCACAGCAAGCAACATTAAATATTACCCATGCTTCTATGACAACTAGTATGTGACGTGTTTTCAGCTTTCACCCCGGCAATTCACGTAAGTATGTATTTCTAAAATTTCTGTAGTCAGCCAATTTTTAGTTAGGCCAATTTACACAGTCAACAAAACGACAAAGGCTAAAAATTAGCTTCGTTACCTGCGCGTTTCGTTCTCTCCCACGCAGCTCGTTTTATCCATTAGGTGCATATTTTCTATTTCTTATATAATACGCGTTAATAATACATTTTTGTATATCAAAATGGAATGACCTAGTCTTCAACATTGCCCGAAAACTCAATTTGTGGAAGTAACACTTTCGCAATCCAATTCATGTAACTACATTTAGCTGACAATAGATATATGAAATAACTTCGAAGATTTATCCGCAAAGATATACCTAAGGCATAATTTGGCATTAGATTCCTCTTCTTTAAAACCATACCAAACATATGAATTCAATCATTTTAAATAACCTCCTTCAATAAATTGGCTTAAAATGGCATATTTTGGCAAGGATAAATGTATTGTTTGATTTGCAACTTTCTTCTTATTTTGACTGAAAGTTTGTTTTTGCAATTCTTCACTTATCTGCAGTTCTTACATTTTGTTTTTACCCATTCCATAAAGTACATTTGGTCACAACAAACACCATGAGTCACACGTCACGGCCCAAGTACGACGTAGTGAATTTCTAAATTTGAAAAAAAAATCCGTTTTCCGAGACCTTATTATAATAATTTTCGTGGAAATGGTAAAAAGGGTACTATGTAGTTTGAATACAGAAACGTGGTAAGAGGATGCGGAATTATGAGTGCGCATTCGTCGTCAGTCAGTTGAGTTTCGCATCCTACTACATATATTTAACTTTTATTTTAACTTATTATTATGCAAGAATAAGCACATGCTACACAATTTCCCGACTTGGCACATTGTTTGGTACGAATCGTGAACAGGAAATTCACTGGAAAATGAACTATAATGAACAAGCTGCATTACTTTGCAGATATTAGAGATATGGTAAATATATGTACGTACCTATTATTTCATAAATAGCAAACTTGGTAGTAGATTTTACTTTTGACTTTATGAATTGCAAAATTTCTGTTGCATCATTTTTGTAGCAGTATTTTAAGGAATGAAGTTTTAGTAATAAAAATACACAGTAAAAAGCTATTTATTGTTTGATGAATCTTTAAAAGTTAGTTACGAAAACTATAAACTTTTTATACTGCTCTCTTTTATTTAGCCACAGAAAACTATTCTTAGAAATACCAAAACTAGAATGTTGAAACAAAAGTTTCCTGTCTAAATGTTGATAAAACACATAACTATACCTACCTACTTAAGAATGCAGAAAAAATTCTTGTGAAAGGTTTTAGTATGTTTTTGGAGCTTAATCTGAAAAGTCCATAAAACTAAAAGCAATTTCTTCCTTTTTCAATGATATACCACACATTTTATATACGACTTATGTTTACACTCTAGTGCGCTTCTCTTTTAATAACTTCACAAAGTGGATGAAAATAAAGAAGGAAAGATGAAAGAAAGCTGCTTTCCTCGTTTCAAATTACAAATTAAAAACTGATGTTTTGTTGGTGCTAAAAGTAAAGTGCATAATCGCTAGAGAGGGAAAGCTGTTTAAAGCCAGATCATCTAGTTTTCAAAGAAAGTAAGGTTATTTCACACTGGAAATAGCTCCGAGCACTAACCTACCCATATTCACCTACTCATTAATCCAAAAATTCGACTAGACTGTGTAGCCAGTAGACCGGCAATATTATACCAGCCATATAAGGACAGGGAGAAAATGGGATTTTCATGTTTTTGAGTAGAATCATAATATGGAAAGCTGGATCATCGTTGAGCATGTTGACTTAATGACTTCAGAAATTTAAGTGCATTTTGTGGTATCTGAACACAAGTATATTGCAGGAGAGAAACCTTATAGTAATTATTGAGATGTATCCGATTTTCGCATATTCTCATTTGTAATATTGTATAAGTGCTCAAGCACGAGACTTGGGTGCGTCTTATTTATGCATTTTATAGTTTAGTTAGATACATTACTTATCATCATAGCGTTTTTAGTATTCATCATTTTATTCGACAGGAAGCTTTAATAAGTCTAAAAATAAGTTAAAGGTTCATTCTTTAACATGTCAAGCATATAAATATGTTCCTACTTTATACGGTTACACTAGACAATAGCTTTTCAAATAATGAGCGAAATTATTATTAAAATCTTTTCTTTAAAATAATTATAAAGACTCGAAGCGCAAGAAAGCAGTAAATAATAATAGTTTATGGAAATTTTCTCTTCTCAAGGTTAGCTTTCAATTGTTCACGTACAAACCTCCTTTTATTTTTATTCTCTTTCCCCTGAATTATAGCAAACAAAATAGTACAGTACTCTCAGGTCTATCTTGCAAAACCTTCAATATAGAAATTATAGAATATAACGAACATATATAAAGCCTAAGAGAAAGCAAATAGTAGCCCTTGAACCCTCGTTTTAACTTTCATCGCATCAAAAGCATGCCATGCCTCAACAGGCTCATAACAGTCATTTTCATTTTACATAAATGCATATTCATTAAGGCTGGTAGACGTTCTCCCTTCATCAGTGAAATATGTGTGTAGTAAAGTAAAAGAGCAAATTTTCCTAAAGAAATTTAGGGTAGTTGATAGGACTCAGGTGAGAACTACAGAATAAAAATGATAAAGTGGTTAGTGTGTAGTGTACCCGTTCAGCCACCTTGCAAAATTAAGTTTCTTGTAGAATATCACTGGATGTACCTGAAGTAAATTTATAAACATATTATAAAGGCTTATTCTGCTGAAGGTTTTAACAGTGTGTGGGATTCTTTTTCTCCTTTTAAAACAATCTCTTTATAAAACATGATGTTGCAAAGAATATGTCTTGAGCTTGCATTGTAAATTGTAAATGAAAAGTAAATAACCCTGAAGCAAAATAAACTTTATAAGAATAATTATGAATTTTGTCTACGTGCTCATGTAACAATTAAATATACAAGTTTTGGTCATGCATGATAAGCATTAATTCTCAGATATTCTAGGTTTCAGGGTTAGGATGTTCACTTGTTGTATTGTTATCAAGTTGCTCAATTTGCTCCAGTAAAATTGAGTTTGCCGAGTTAAAATTTGTTTTCAAGTTATTAAAAAATTCATAGGGTAAGTTGAAATTGAAAGTGTCAAGCTGTACGTGACCCACAAACGCCAAATGTATATGACACTAAAGCTGCTACTGGAAATGCACAAATTTATCCGACGGGGAAGGAACCATGTGATGCACCACTTGGAAATTTCAATTTTCAATGTTACGTTGCAATATTGCAAATGACATGAAGTACCTCACGTATTCTAATATCAGCCCTTACAAATGCAGTCATGCACGATCAATAAAGATTGTGTGGTAAATTTTTGGATCTTTTTGTTATTGCGAGACCAGAGAAGGGCATGACATATATGATATGGCTGCTTGCACAGCCGGTGGTAATTTACACTTGGCTTGTCACCAGCACTAAACGCTTATACGTAACAATGTAGTTGCTCTACATACCACACAGATGGGTCACAAAATGCAGATGAGGTTCTAGTCTAGTGTCTCGAGAATTTACGTTTATGAAAAAGAATTCATCTGAAATGGGATGTAATCAACGTGTTTTTCTGCAAAGAGCTAGTACGAGCTCACAAAATGTACTATACTCAACAGAGCTATCTATTTAAAATGAAGTAACATTTTGGTGCATAAACCGTTTTGTTTCAAAAAAAATTTATTCTGTCAGTTGCAGTTTATTTGCATTTTATCTGCCATGTGTATCATTGCTTGCATTAAATCATATTTGTTTCACGTGCTTGAAGGTAAAAGCATTCAACCAAGTGGACTATAAAGTTTTTAAAAGCATGAAATGTGAAAATCGAAATGGAATGTGCGAAAACTTCGTACTTTCACTTTTCGTGAAAAGAATTAAATTTATCAATAAGCCTATGGATATTCTCTTCCCAATTTTAATAGATTCGCAATTTGGTTTGCAAACCAATTCACATTATTTGGTCCATATTCGTTGTTGATGCAAAGTGACATGAAATTTAACTGTGATACCAGAAGCCAATCAACTGTGAATCAAAAAGTGAAAGTTGGGAAAGTATGAAATAGAAAAGAACTCATTTGAAATTATTTGACATGAACGAAAGAAGCAAAGAGATGAATGAATTGAAGCGTTTGAATGAATTTAACATCCATCCATCTGTATCAAAGACGCTCATAATTATTCCCACTTCAACCCAATGGAGTAGTTACTAATGTTTGAGTCAGTTTATTTAGGAAAATACTATACATAAAACCAATTTATAACGATTTTTCAATTATTTCTTCACAAAATATTGAGTTTATGTGGTTTACGTTTGGAGTTTGGATGCTTTTTAGACTCTCCAGTTAATATACTGCTTTTTTAGGTTTGCTTGAAGTGGTAAACCCATATAGTAAACTTTTTTTCAATCTATTTGTATGGAGAAAGTGGCATAAGTTCACTTAATGGATTCATTGCCATTCATTTAATGACTTCATCATAAACCTCTCCATTCATTGTTCAGATATTATTCTATTCTTTTTAAAGTTTACCTTGCAAATAAATGAACTGATTATTTGACTTCATAGTTTTCCACGCTAAAACTATTTCCTCTCAAACATATTATTCTAGTTTAATGTTTAAATATACTTTCAGTAGCTACTTCGAAAATCAACATGCTGGAAATTTGAAAATGCAGACGGGTAGAAGGGGTAAATATTTGTTTTATTTCGAACATAACCAATAACCAAAACATGTATAAATCTGGAATAATATTTAACGTATAACTTATACTCGATAAAAATCTAGTAGCGTGATTTAAAATTATAATGCAAATATCTAGAACAACGATGATATTGATTAGTTTACATAACCAATGCCAATGCATGCATCGAAACGCTACAAAAGCATGAAGTGTTTAAAAAAGTCTATACAGATTGCGTAATGTGTAACCGAGTTGTAAATCAGAGATTAGTTAGCTACAAGACAAGAGCAAAATGGATAAACTTTCTCGGGGAGACCTTTCTCACATTTTGTGAAAGCAGTTAGGGCACACATAGACAAAGTTTAAAAAAGTACATAATCAACCTTATGAGAACAAATAAAAACATCCTAAAAATTTCATTTTTTCTATCCAAATATATTGAAAAGACGTAACCTTTCTCGCAATAGCTAGCAAATTTTTAAAACAGTGCGTAGTGTTGGTCGGTTAATAATTCTTATACTATGGTGTGCTTCAATAACTTTCATGAAAACTGTCAGAAAACGTCATTACAAATGATACAACTCACTGTCGAGTTACCAAACCAATGTTTTTTTAAAGAAAAGGATACACGTCTCTGGTTAGTCTGTAACATGTATGAAACATGCTGTAACTATCATTATGCAAATATTACGCAAGGCTTCTAGAAAAAGAGGGTAAATAAATAAACTCTTTCTTAGGCACCACTGCTTGTATTTTAAATAAATCCCAATCCCGTGTTTCATAACCCATTGTTGATTTATGAATATATTGACACAAGAAGAGAAGAAGAATCAGAAAATGTCTTTCATAGGATCGCACACAAATTGTATTAGCAGCCAATTTACTTGAATATCTTCATTCACTTTGAAATAATGTCTTTATCTACTGCGTACTAGTCTATATGATATAATTTGTTTTGAAAGAGGAACGCCGAACTGCATGGATCAACATATTTTGTGGTTCTGAGCTCAAGAAAATGAGCTCTGATTTTTCTCAAGAAAAACCCCCGCAAAATAGTACCTTCTGTAAACTGTAATCCACCCAACTACTGAAGAAAAATGAGTCATCTAGCCGACATCTGCACTCGATTGATCCTTTGACATTATAAAAAAAGAATTTCGCCGCTGGCTAATATTATTTACATAAAAGAAGAGTACCAGACATACAAACAACTCAATAAAAAATTTATTATGTTCTCTGCAAAAAATGCACTTGCAAACGTCACTTGTGTGCAGACTTTACAAATGTATTTACTTGTATCAACATGAGATTTCTTCTGTTATTCATGTCGCACATAAAATTTCTTCATGTATCAAAAATGTATCGAAATCATAAAAAATGCCACAATGAGTAAATACATACCTAGAATGAAATGACGCGGATAAAGAATAAATGGGAATGTATAGAGTTGTGTGTATTCATTTGAGTCGGAGTTGGGTTCAAACAATTTTACTCCATAAACTTTCCGTTACAGGGAAATGGCATATTATTTATGATTTACCATAAAATCTGAATATTTATGATGATTTAATGCAGACGGGAGTGAGTAACCCTCAAAATACTGCTTTTATTTTTCCCGCAATGTAAGAAAAACTGGTATTATTTTCTTGTCGTGGGATGATACAAAATAGAAGTTTACTTTGAATATTGAAAACTTTTAAGGAAACCAACAAATATATATGGTTCATTACTTTTGAGACTACCCTATATAGCAGACCATTTTCACATAAAATATATTTTTAAAACATAAAAATTATTTTGGAACTTTTTAGTTAATACATTTTTTTAAATATACAGTTAATTGGAAGTTGCCGTTGACTATGCTCTGACCGATTAAAAAAGACTTGTACAGCTTTAAGTTTATGAATAAGGCGCGAACCGTTTAGTGAGCAAACCGAAAACCCTTCTTGAAAGACATAAATCCCTTTCTTAAATCTGGAGCCATTATAAATTCACACTTATTCCTGTTTAGATGCAAAGCTGCTTTTATTACAAAAGCGACATAAAGTGTCTTTATATTTGTGTATGTATTTTTAGTGATAATTTCAAACTGAAGGTTTACGGACTGTGTACACACATGAAATAGGTATTCACATTAAAAATTCTGCCAGGGATTTCGTAAAAAGAACTCTATGAAATGGCAATATGGTGACTGGTGACAACGACGAAAAAATCCACTCTACAGCAGAAGAATGCAAAATTTGTAATGTTCATTTCAGCAGTCAGCACTCTAAAAATTCATGTCTGTTCCAGCTGACGGATGCTCATTCAACGAGTAGGCTCCATTTAATTTCCGTTCTCGAATGACTGTAATGAATAACGAATGCATGTTCAACGCTTTAAAATGTTTTCCTGCTTTAATTTGCATACTTTCATTTTCAACCTTTTTCATCTCCAGGGGCGTTCGTTTTAATGTTGGCAAATATATGCAATCACAGTTATATATGTCCGTAGAAAATAACAGCCCGCTAACGTTTTCCATAAATTTGACAGATATATCTATACCAGCATCTTACTCTTTTTTAATGTAAAAAAATAAAATGGATGTCGACTAGAAATTGCTTGGATTTGATTGTATCCCATTCAATTTCGAAAATCCATTGTTCAATACCTACCGTACGTGCGGATTGTCCTTCGTTTCAAAATGCCCCAGTTTTCCATCTACTTTACATTCTGACTGAATAGCAAACAGCAAACCATTGTGGCCAGATATTGAGATAATAATGAAGAGAATTGGGACACCACACCACTACATTATTATCTTGATGATAAACATGCATATGTATTCCCACATGGAAGTGGTGACAACGATTTCCGCTGAATCCAATAATCCATTCCACTATCATGTTCATCAGCTCAAAAATAAAAGGAAAGCCGTCCTATAATATACACAC
>JAQFYG010002956.1:0-13427 GCA_034694325.1 Entomobrya corticalis
TAAAGCGCCATGCGTAAAATCGTAATCCGGCATCGGAATTGGTCCGAAAGCGTCATAAACGTTTTTACCATTAACGGTATTACGAGATTCGTTTCTTTCGGGATTACAAGATACTTTTCTTTTGCAATTTCGAGACTCGTTATTTTGTAATTACGAGACTCGTTATTTCGTAATTACGAGATTCGTTATTTCGTAATTACGAGATTCGTTTTTTCGTAATTTCGAGATTCGTTTTTTCGTAATTACGAGATTCGTTTTTTCGTAATTACGAGATTCGTTTTTACTTGTTTTATAACAGCACTCATCTTTGTTACTCTCACGTGACTTGATCACGCTCGTTATTTTAGTATTTTGTTTTTAGTTTGTCACGCTCTGAAAACGAAAAAAGTGCTTAGTAAATGTTTATTATATCTAGATTGTAAGACGATAAAATAATTTGTGATAGCAGTTTCTACTTTGATTGATGTCCTGCTTATTGACGTGACAGTTTCAATATTATGCTTAAATGCTGACGAATATCTAAAATTATTGCTACCATTATCGTTGCTGATGCTAGTTTTAATTATAAAATTTAGAAAGTAAAAGGATTTAATGTTGCTAATCGAAGTAATTTGGAGCTCATGAATACTAAAATTGTCCTTGACAAATTGGAACCTTTGTTCATGGTTGAGCTATCGTGTTTTGCTTAAATTACTTGACCTAATGCCAAAAACATTTACAGCGTTAAATTAATCTTTTACTCATGCTCGTGCATTTTTGCACAATGTCATGACATATGTTTGTGTTTTAAAAATTTTCAGTTTGATTTTAAAATACATGTTGACATGAAGTAGGTATTAGTTTCGTGATAATATTTATATGCAACTAATGAATTTTTATTTACAATGTGAAATGTATGGTGCTGTTGGATGTGAATTTGGAAAGGTGATAGTAATAAATAATTGAAAATATTTAAGTAATAACGACATTTGTCAAATATGGGAATAATTTCTTATTATTTTCGATAAAATTACATAGTTTTGTTGTAGATATTTTTAAAAGAAAGTTTTCATATCAATAATCTATAAATCATGTTCTTGTTGCGTTTTCCATATTAATGATGTTCTGTTAAAGTGTAAAATACTCGATAAGCATTCATCAAATTGTAATGGAAAATTAGAATCTTGTTTTAGGATTCAAAAGTTTACTTACCGTTAAACCTTTCTTCTTCACGGAGCCGCCTTTCCTCTTTTTCTCGTTCATTTTCAGAGTTTTCCTTTTCCTTGTCAAACCTATCAAATTCCTTGCGTTCGTCTTCCCTCAGCCTTTCGTTTTTGCCTAATCGTTCGAACTCATTTTCAGCTCTTGGAAGCGGAATTGACCTGACAACTGCGAGCGAGACAAACAAGTAGCTTATCAGAAGTACTGATTGAAGAAACGTTTTTGTATTCATTGTGGAGTCTTTTCGTTTTGGTTCTCTCTGAAATTCAAATATTTTCAAAAAATTTTAAAAATCTGTAATTAGAACGTTTATTCAAAACAATAGTTTGAGAAGTTTATCAACAAGATATTGGTGCTATACTGGCCTATGCCGTATCCTTTTAACGAAAATTTTTGATACGAAGAACAAATATAATGACAATCTCATAAAAATGAAACATTTTATTACTTTGTTTTTGTCTTATAGTTGTTCGCGTGTGGCAAAACCAAACATCTCAAATTAGCTAAAATGGGTCAGTCACGGCAATACAAATAACTGCATGTTGCATAAATTTTAATAAATCATGTCGACGGTTAAAATAGCAATTTCTTTGTTTTTGTAAATTATAAACGTTTCAGTCAGTATTTTAATAGTTTTTATTTGTTTTCCTCTGTGTTCCTAATTTACAGTAAGAGATTTAATATCGGTTTGGATAAATTTATAGTTAGCATTTTGGTATAAGTATTTAAATTTTACATTAAGTTTAACGACTTTGTTGTTGTTGTTGTTATTGATTATGTGCAATATTTGTATAAAGACTTATATTTAAACTCAGAACAAGGAAACTAAGAAATTATTGCATCGACTTTGTACTTAACTAAGTTAAATAGCACTGCTAAGTTTGTCAGGAAAAGGGACTAAAATATTAATGATGACACAAAACTCAACTACACTAAAGTGCAATTAAGGGAGCGAGTCGCAAGAAAATCAAATTTAATCAGTTTTGTCTGCATTAAAAGAAGTCAAAATACTTAAAGCTCACACGTGAAGTATATAAAGGACCTTACAGATTTAGATAGATTTGGGCTAAAACTAAAAAATGAACGGACAGTAAAAATTTATATATCGATGGAAAGCACTTGGCTAGGAGGAAAAAAGTGTCACTGGATATGTTTGTAACATGCTGCACAGTAAGAGTTTTGGGGTCCCAAAGACATCCATTTAAACATTATCTTAAATGAAGAAAATGAGGATTTGGAAACTACAACGGACAGTAAAACGTCATACATCGATAGGTAGCCCAGATCAAGTAGATCAAAAAATATACAGGACACATGCCCAAAAAAATGATGCACATGACTAGTTTTGGAGTCCCAAAGATACGAATTCTACCATTGTGGTTTCAAATACAATGCAAATACAATGGTAGAATTCGTGTGCTTTCCATCGATATATAAATTTTTCCTGTCCGTTCATTTTTTAGTTTTAGCCCAAATCCTATCTAAATCTGTAAGGTCCTTTATAACATCAGCTTAAAAGGCCTTGAAAGTAATGAGCACGTGTTTTATTTTCTTAATTATTGATATGTGGTGGGTGTAGGTTAATTGGAGCATTGAAATGTTTTTCTTTTTTCTTGTTTCATAGTTGAGAAACCCAAATAACGGCTCAAATTTGCTGCTTTATTTTACTGGACAAATTAAATGAAAAATTATTCAAGGTATTTTTTGAATTCAAGCGGGAATTTGTACAATCGAAAAAGCAACAAAAACAAAATAACCAATGTAGAAATAAAATGAATATGTAAACCACATCATCGATTCCTGAAATAATGAAATTGTTTACAATATAAGACTTCTGAGCAGCTCGTTATAAATCCAAACTGCTTGGCAAATAGAGCTTGAGAAATAAGAAAAACTTAATTTTAACATTAAACACTTGAACTATTTTGGCACGTGTGTTGCGTTTCAAATACAAAAGCAAGCCGTAGGAAGAAATTATAGGTACCTGTTTTAGTTTTCTATATATTGCTTGTTTAAGACAACGTTGCGGAAGATTTTTTGCAATCAATTTAAAAATGTCATTGCCCGTGGTAAATTTTTTTATATGAACTTCCTACTTTGACATGTTTGTTCTTGATTTGAGTCGTATAAACATAACAAAGCCTTTTGAATAGAACGATTTGATTTGCAATTTAACGTAAAGTATGTCAAAGCTCTAAAGAAAGAGCATATTATTATACCATGTAATAAATTTTGCTGAGTAATAGTTTGGAATAAAACTTATATAAATTATATGCGTCATTAGGGAAACCAATCATCTTGAAAATTGACTCTCATCTCAATTGGAAATGCATAATTGCTTTTAACTCTTAGTTAGATAGCAAAGGAATTGATTCAAATGATACGTAACCGTATTTTAATAAGTTGATACTTGAAACTATAAAAAATTTCATATAAAGAATTGATTAAACTTCCAAGAAATTAAGTAAAGCGTAATTTATTTTCTCGTTTTTACAAAATCGTTGTGTTAATTGTTTAGGAAAATAATCTCTATAAAATATTGCAAAACATGTAATTACTCAAACTTGCTTAAACCTTATAAATAAAATATTTGCTTGAAATTTATGCCCATGAAATTCTGTTTCTATGATATTTTGTGCTAATGTATTCTTATTTTCATTAACATTTAAATGCCATGAACGCGTGGTTACGTAACGTGGTGGTACATGATTAAAAATTAATCTACTAGTCACTTTCTTTGTGTTTTAACAGACAAAAATGTTTTAATAGCAGCACGTGAAATTTTGTAAATTCAGTAAGTAGCTCATAATTACAGGAAATTTAGAGAACCAAAAGTGTAAAGTTAAAGTAGCATATTATATGTCTAATCTAATTGCTATAATTATATCCCATTTAAATATCATACTTTCCTGGTAGTTGAGAGCTTTTATGTTTCCCATCGATAATTAACAATAAAACCCCAAAAACTCTGGACAGAAAAATGATAAACTGCTCAGAACCAATGTAAAAAGGTTTATTGCATGCACTTGCCATACAATCGTGCAATTTCTTGTATTACGAAACGTTGCGTGTCAAGCTACTTAATATAATTTCCTGAGAAGTCGTTTTGAGCTAGTCTTAATCTGTTTAAATATAAAATATAAATGAACAAGAAGCTTTGAACAGTTTTGTCCACTTAAAAGTTCGGGCCAACCATTAGTGATAGTTAGGCGTTTTTACTTATTAACTACCGGCAGCATTGTATAGACGTAGTTAATGCAATATAGATCCTGTCTGTGTGTTAGTATTTGTCTGCTTGTAATCACGATCACTCAAAATATTCTTGACTGATTGACACCAAATTTAATACAAAGATAATATTATTATCTTAAACCAGAAGCTAGTTTGGGATAGATTTTCAGCCTTCCGGGTCAAACGTGTCGGAATCAGTGGGTCAAAGGTCAAATAGTGGTTTGTGAAGCATCATATGTTCATGACATAAATTGATAGAAGAGGAAAAGTTGAACTATTTTTGTGAAAGGACCCTTGGTCAAGTCATAGCCTTGAGAGCACAGGAAGTCAGGAAAGGTCATATTCTTTTTAAATGGTCCCTTCTACTGGTAGTTGGACATATGAATGGTTACCCTTCTCGTTTAAAATTGTACTAAATACTGTTATTATGTAACATTTGCTGCAGACATTCATATATCTGAAACAAAGCAGATATACGAATGACCAGTTTAAAAAGATTATTAAAGATTCAGCTCGTGGCAAGTAATGACTTGTGTGGGTGTAATTTCTAAATCGCTTTTTGTTCAACATAAAAATGCTTTTAAAAATTATAACGGTTTTTGTTGCAAGTTTCATTGATATACTGTTTGTCAGAGAAACAAAACTTGAATCTGAAAATCATTCACATTTTTTCTAAAAGCTCAAAATACAGAAATCTGAAATGAAAATATTTAGAAGTCCTTTCACTTTGTTTCTTTCATATTTTGTTTTCACAAATGTGTTAGCACTTTTACAACCGGAAGGAAAAAGTAAGGAAACATTGGAAACTTCAATATTACCTCATATTACAAACAGTGAAGCACTTTCTAACTGTTCGTTATTCTTAATTAGTTATCACCAAACTAATTCATCAAACTCAAATGATTTACCAAAAGGTATTGAAAACAGTGCCAAATTTTTAGTCAGTTTAACTGAAACAAACAAAAACATCCTGACAGACAACAACACTTTTAATTTATTTCAAACACAATCCAGCATACATCTACCAAAATTTAGAGCACAGTGTATGATCATTTTTGTAAAATTACCTAATCATATATTTGACGATGTCAATGCTAAAATGTGTCAAACTTTAGGAAAATTTAAAAAGATTTTTCGCATGGACGAAGATCACTTTATTTTTTACTCACAACAAAATACTCTTGGGAATAAGCTAATAGAAAACCTATTTTATCAAGAGCCAATTGCCAGTGACATCAAAAACAAAGTAGGACTAATAAACCAAGCAGCACCTGATTCAGGCCCTATTCAACTATATTCTACCTGTTTCTTTTGTGGACCAAACGGAAAACCAGCAATGATCTCATTTACTTTAAAGGACTTGTCATCATCTTTGTTTCCGGATCATTTAAAAACATTTCATGGAAAAGTTTTTGCAGTCAGCGCGCCAACTTTAGTACACACCTCCTTCGAATTACGCCCAACGACACCAGAACGTGATCACTGGGAAGGAATCCGTGGCGTCAGTCATTTTGCTTTTCAATATCTCATGTATAAATTCAACTTCACTGGTCATCACTTCCCATCTTGGGAGGGCGGTACTGGCCGTAGGCTCAAAAATGGGACATGGACAGGTCCGATAGGAGACATTCTCCGAGGAAAAGCGGAAATTGGTCAAGTTTCAGGTCACGTCTACAGTCGGGACGGTTTGGTAGCATTCAGTCCACCAGTAACTTATATTTGGCTTACTTTTACGACTAGCGAACCCCAATTACTTTACAGTTGGAAATCTGTTTACCTGCCATTTAAACCGGACATGTGGTTTATGGTCACCCTGGCAACCTTGGTTTGTGCTGTTTTCATAATTGTATTTCTGAAGTCGGCGGGAGAATCTTCAACGGTTGGTCATACAATGTCATATCTATTTCGGACATTCGTTGAACAAGATGCAATGATAAGAGAGGTATCATTTAGACAACATACAATTCGTACATTTTCTGCCTTCTGGCTTATCTTTGTTTTGCTTCTCTGTACAGCTTATCGATCAAAACTTGTCGCATTTTTGTTATATCCGCCATTAGAGGTTTTGCCAACTTCCTTTAACGATCTCGCAGATTCGCAAACGTATCGAATTATTTTACAAAATTTACATGGAGCGGCGTACACAATGTTCAAAACTTCAAAAAATCCCGCGTTTCGAACAATTTGGGATAAAATGGAATTTGAAGATAGTGATGTAAAATGTTTTCAAAAAGTTGTTACCGAGCCGCATGTGAGTTGTGTAAGTTGGAATACAGTGGCGGATTATGTGGGTCATAAAAGTATAAGTGATAGGACGCCAGTCGTTCGGGCACCTGAAATAACTTCTTTTATAGCTTTGTGTCTGATATTTAAAAAGGGTTCTGTGATTAAAGACAAAATTAATTTGGCTTTGAGTAGGGCATGGGATATGGGAATGATGTTGAAATGGGTTGATTTTGATAAGGAATTTATTAGAAAGGAAAGATTGGAGGATGAAAAGGGGAAAAAAGTGGAAAAAATTGTTTATTTGCAAATTTACGATGATGTTGTTGGGGATATGCTGAAATTCGATAATTTAAAAGGAACCTTTGGGATATTGGTTGTGGGACTGGGAATTGCGATATTGGTGTTTGTAGTGGAAAAAGGAAAGAAATTTTGGATTGAGAGGAAAAGAAAAAGTGAGGAAAAACATGGGGAAGGTGAAATATATCCAGAAAAATGTACATGGTTACAGGAACATGGGTTTACAATGGAAGAACATTGTGAGTTGAACTCAATTGCTACAACAATTTTTGGTTTAAACTTTAATAAGATATAATTCGTTTTAAGTGGCGTGAAAGAAAATTGTTGGATATAATTGCGTAACTTTAC
Organism: Entomobrya corticalis; assembly: GCA_034694325.1. Lineage (NCBI taxonomy): Eukaryota > Metazoa > Arthropoda > Collembola > Entomobryomorpha > Entomobryidae > Entomobrya > Entomobrya corticalis. The sequence goes on from JAQFYG010002956.1 coordinate 7,303, forward strand.
CGAAATAAATAATTTTTCTTAAATGACTGTAAAATCCTACGTTTAGTTTGTTATATTTTTATTTCAATGAAAAAGAAGTGGGAAGAAGAAGACGGAAATAAATATTTTATTGCAAGCTTAATTGGCTAATCACGTTTTTTGGGTGAAAAGTATTGATTTGACAATTACATAATTTTTTTATAATTTATAATAATTGATTGCTAAAACCAAAAAGCAAAAGAGATATAATATTTACCTGAACTTGATCATTATTGGTTGAGCATTAAAACAATAGTTGATTAAATTATCACCAATCTCTCTAATTGATTTATATTGAAACCAAACAAAGCAAACATCTCTCAACTTTGGCTATAGAACGTCACAGACTTTCCTAATTAATTTACGTAATTAAATATTAAAAACACTGAAATTTACATATTTAGATAGCTATATTAGAATATGTTACGGACAGAGACTAAAGCAGTTAATACTATCAAAACATGCCATACCTCAAAATTTGTACTGAAAATATGAAGGGAAAGTTGCCTTTAATTCTGGCCCAAATATTTGGCCTATTCCCCGCACGAAATTTGTGGAAGTCAAAATCCTTTAAAGATTTGGATTTCAAATTATTTTCATTTCAGTTCATATATAGGTGATCTAACCTTTACTATAATATTTTAATGATCAATTTATTCGAGTCCACTAAAAATTAATCACCTATAAAAAATTACAGCTTGATCACACTTCTCTTCCGAATGGAAACAACGATTTACCAACTATACGTTATTGCCCGGTGGAGTACACCCAACATTTCCTCCTTAACTGACAGGATCACAGCTATAGCCGGGTTTTCTGCCACATTTTGTGCAGCAGCAGGATATCAAATTATATCTCTGATTCAAACGAACAATTTTATCATTTTACTTCAAAAATTCAAAATATTTGAACAGAAATATCCATCTAAACAGAAAATCAACCAGCTACCCCCATTTATTTTCTTTAATTTGGTTTTTATTTTTGGCGTCATTTTGTTCCCCGTTAGCATGATGGCAAGTTATTTTGTAAATCCAGAAAAGGATAAATTTGGCATTAAAGAGAATCTAAATCATACTTTGACTGGACCTAAATATCCAATGATTCATATTTTATCTGGGTTAGTTTTATCAATTTTGACAGAAGCGGCAACAATTTTTTCTGTTTTTCAATTGGGAATAAGCATTCAAGCTTTGGAGTTAAGAATTCGGGAAGTTCTTGATGCGATTGTTGAATATCCACAGCCCGAACAAAAATCTTTATCAGAAATTGAGCAACTTCTGGATACATATTTAGGCGATAATTTATCAGAGAAAAGAGCATTTGTGAAGAAAATTAGCTTAAATCGAAACTCTGTAAAAACCATGGAAACGACAAAGTTTTGGAAGAATATTTGTCAAAGATTTTTAGATTTTGAACAACTTTTCCAGGTTTTTCTGAATTTCTCGGAAATTTATTTTATTTGCATTTATCCAGCACAAATTGCATCAGCAATTTGTTTGACTTATTTGAACTATACGAATGTTCTAACTGAAATGCCCGCTGTACAAATAGCGTTAAATGTCATCACTTTGCTGGGATCGCTTAGAATCGTGGCAATGAGCAACATTGGAAGAGGAATTGGGAAAATTCACAAAGAAATTTTGATGGAAACACTTCGGGTGGATAGCAATTCTATTTTGGACGAAGATGAAAGGGTTCAGGTTAATTGCCAGTATTAATAGTATTAAAATGTTCAATTGTATGTTTTATATTTAAAACAATTTGCGTATAATTTAATGATATTATATTATTTGTTCAGTATAAAAGATTCATAAAAATTGTCAAGTCAGTCTCTACGGATTTGAGTGCTGGAGGGATATTTAACGTTAGCCGAAGAAACATTCCATCGGTAATTTGCTTAGTCAATTGTTACTTGCCATTTGTTATTATCTGCAATCTAGATATTTGCAATTGCATTTAAATATAATATTTTTTATTTTGCAGATAATTACTGCTCTTGTATCCTACATCATCGTTCTATTTCAGTTTAAAGGTTCAGAGAAAAATTCATCCCCATCGCCTTCTTCAAATATTTCTCTTAATATCGACCCAGCAATTTAATAGATCATGAATGAAGCATCTTCAAAAAATAAATGTATATTTATCTGCTGTAGTGGTGGGCAAAAATGAAAATTGTATTTACTAATTCATTGTTAAAAATATGTAAAAATAAAAACGGATTAATATACCGTTGACTCTGGATAAACGGACAAGCATAAATCTGTCCACTATAGCTACTTGACCACTATATAGATACATACTGTATTTTTCAACATTTTACACCGAATGATATTTTTTCAGGGTAACTTAAAATGGATGTGACTATATCCCTATAATATAGACTGATGTGTCCGTCCCCCAGTCACTTTTCGATACTAGCGCCACTAACAACTTCGGCTCAAATGTACACTATATGCTAGCGTTGAGCAGGACAGCTCCGAAGAAGCTGCTGGCTACCGACTAGTTTTTATATATTGCAGGGACAAAGTTGTGATTTTTGTGGGTTTGGATTTTGAAGGAAATGTCTACTACGCAGCAAGTCAAAAACAGTTCGCGGGAAAAAGGCACACGGGAAACATAGTTCTCGGGGAAAGCCCGAAAAGTTGGCCGCAACCCGCAACAGCTCCGCCACGCATTGGTTTCATCCATGCCACGGCACTTCAACGTAGCAGCAGCAAAAAGTAAGCACAATATTGTGTTACTGTGTAGTTCACAGTTAGTTCGTTGATTGAAAGAACTTTTTCTCGCTCATTTTAATTGAATCAATACTTAAGTGTTGCGTCATTTGTTGGTTAATTTGTAACTATTTAACTAGCTTTTTGAATACGATACTACAACAGTCATTCATTTCAGTGATGAACTTTTCAAGCGCAGTTAATTTTACTCTGGTAGTTAATTGTTGAAATTGAAGATTGAAGAAGATGGATTATCTCCGACTACTGGAATTTCAAGTTGACCGACTAGGTTACCAGTTCAAGAATGTTGACCATCTTCAACAGGCTCTCACTCATTCCGTGGAAACCAAAAGTATCTTAATTGGGTTGCCCAATCAAAACAGATCATTCCAGAGGCTGCAGATAATTGGGAGTGCGGTCATTAAATATGCAATTAGTCGGTATGTGGTTCAGACCTCAGATGGCAGTGATCAGAAAGAAGAGTTGTCAGTTAGAATGGAGAATCTAATGAATGTGGACGTCCAGAAAAAAGTTGGGGAAATGTTTTTCGAACCTTATACCACTCCAGAGTTCGAAAACCTTTTTAATTATCTTCGGATGTATAAGGAATTACAGATGAAGGGCAAGATTCCTTATCAGACGGTAATTCGTGCTTTGATGGGCGCAGTTTATTTGGACGCTGGAGGAGCTTCTGGAGGCGGATTGGAAGAAGCTTTTAAATTGTTTGGGAGAATTTGGGAGGGAAAACTGGACAAGAAGAATGGAATGGAATTTGGAGGAACTATTAAGACCAGCTTTCCTCCACCATCGGCTCAGATTTTGGAGATTTGGAGGCGCCATGATTTCGATGAAAAATTTAAGATGGTGGAAGGGCATATTGGAGTCAAGATAACTAAAAGACATCTTCTTGGAATTGCTTTAGTAGAAAACGCACATAAGCGTTTGAAGTTGTTGGGAAATAGTGTTTTGGAGTTAGTGATTACCGAACATCTTTGGTTGGAGTACCCCTTTCCTCAAGTCGACTTCTTCGTTTATGGACCGTTGGAAAATCAAATCAAAAGCATGATGTCTTCTAAATCGAAGGAGGAAATATTTTCCAAGTTGGGATTGGACGAAGTTGTGAAGATAGAAGCTGACGGTACCACTGCTGGACGGAGTAATAAGCAAAGTGACATCGTGGAGTCCATTGTTGGCGCTGTATATGTGGATGGAGGTGGGACTTTTGTCAAGGAGTTTATTACTAAACACTGGAACCTTTTAAATACTTTACGTGAGCCGAGTAAGTTTATAATTAATATTGATTAGTGGCTAATATACCAACTGAAAATACAAACATTTATAAACTAAGTTTAATAATTAATCATGTTTGATTTGCTATTTATTCAGAGCTAGATGACCTTGAGGAGAAACTAGGATACAAGTTCCAAAAAAAGGAATTTTTGATTCGAGCTTTGAGCCATCCCGATGGAATCCTGAATGGTCAGTTTAGTTTGGAAGACGACGCTGGAAGGTCCAAGGAGCTTCGGGAGGTACTCAAATATTTTGGAACATCTTGGATTCTGTTTCACGCAACGGATTACATTCTTCGTACCTGCGATCCTGCAGATTCCATTACAGCATTGGTTTTCCGTCGGAACAACCTCTGTGGGGAAGGCATTCTATTGAGGATTGGCAGTTATCTCAACTTATCCAAGTATGTTGGCTTATCAATGGACCAAATTAATCGTGGAATGGAACCCTACATGTTGTATCAAGATATCATCGAAACTATTGCTGGAGCCATATTTAAGGATATGCAGGAAGCCAAAATCAAAATTAATTTCGGTCGGATTTTTTATCGATTATGGAACCCATTCCTCCTGAAGAAATGCCGGAACGAGGACCTGATCAAGAGCTTTCCATCTGGGCTTGTGGGAGGAACTAAACATGCTATTGGCGAATCGAAATTAAAAGTATTTCAGACAGACCTGCTTCATTATTTCAAAAATCAGTATATATTGGAAGAGGCGATCATCCCAATTCCACTTGGAAAGATAAGAAATAATCCGAGAAGGTTATCGCTTTTGGGTGAAACCATCTTGGATTTAGCTGTTCGGGTCTACGTGACAATTGATTGCTACGGGGCATTGAAAGATCAAGAAAGTGCTCCAAAAGGGTCTGATTTTCATTGCGTACACTCTCGGATTTTGGAAAAGTGTTTGGATGATGCCTACGCAAAGTATGAAGCAGGACTGGTGCCGTGGACTGGTTGTGGTGAAGATTTCGATGATGAATTAATAAAACGTCTATTTGGAGCCGTGTTCGTTGACATGTGGGAGAAGAATGCTGACATGACTTTTGCTGAGTGGAAGAATTATATCACACTTCGTTGCAAATTTATCAATTAGTAGCTTGTACTTAAATTACGTATAAAAGCCAAATTAATAATTCAATATCAAAATTACATTTTGTTTTTCTATTAATTTTTGTGTAGAAGCCCACAGGAAATGTAGGTCAGAGCTGTGCAAATTTTTATAGTTTGGCCAAATTACAGACAATATATTAATGTTTATATTTTCGGAAATATTTGATTGAGTTTCGTTTCTTTTCCCTAAAATCTAAGATAAATACTGCTTTGCTAAAGTTTGGGTGGAAAGAAAGCAGCATATTATTATCTTACTTATTGTTAGTGTAACTCAAACTCATAGTATTAAACATTTTTGAATCTTTCGCATGTTTTTGATTTAATGGAGAACAATGAACTTAATTTATTCAAATAAAATATAAAGTAATTTTTAAAAAAACATTTAAACAATAATGTATTGTCTTTTATATATGATTTATTATAATTTTGATACAATTATGCATAAAGTAATTAGAAAAATTTATTGAAAATCCTTTAATCCGAGATAGATGACCATAGTCCATAGATCATCGTTTCATTGGTTTTTGAGCCAAATCCACCTGAAGTATCAAACTTACTTGCCAATAAAATAGTACTAGCTAAAAATATTTCTACAAATAGTTAAATTTTCATTTTTGCCAGTTTGCAACTTTTTAAAATAAATTTCTAATAAAATTAGATCAAAACGTATTTTTTCTAAACTGACACTGGTTAGTCAACTCAAGATAAAAGTAATCTATAAATGTTCATGATGAGCAGTGTAACCTGAAGCCGTGTGCATTATATGATATGCTTAATGATATATTATATCTTCATTATTTTATAACCAAGTCATGATTGTCTATGAATAAATACAGATAGCAATTAAATACAACAGCAGACAAATATAAATTTTGGGAAAAAATAGATCTGTTTGTCGTATATGCTTAGTATCATAATTATTTGCCCATAGGCATATGAAAGTAAGCAACATGTCGACTCGCCTCGCCTGGTGTCGCCTGGTCTGGGTC
>JAQFYG010002957.1:0-13423 GCA_034694325.1 Entomobrya corticalis
GTGTCGATATTGATGACTCGCTGGTTATTAAGCAATATTAAGCAGTGTTTATCAGCAAACGGTTTAAGAAAACTTTCCAAATTGCCTACTTGTGAATATTGCGAATCCATATTTTTATCGGATTTGTAGTTTTTCAACTTATTAATCAGAGCGGTTCGATTAAAGTAGCCTACGGTTGATTTTGCCTCAGTCAGCGAATTAGGAACATTTTCATATGAAATGTTTTTGGCGCTGTAGAAGGTATACTCGGGAATTGTTTTTCCTAATTGTAAGTTGTTTATTATGGCAAGTGATATAGTAAAGACAAGTGTGTACTTAATTGACGGCATATTTTAGCTGGAAACTTCTGTGAGCTTTTAAATATGATTTTAAGTTGGTAGTTAAGGGAAATTTTCAAAGTGTTTTATGTGAGATTATATTGTATATTATAAAACGGAGTTTTATCAGAACTATTATGTTAAAGCCAAAATGTTGTTATTTCCCATCATCTACTTTAAGTCCAGTCTTTGTAATATAAAACATTTATAATATGTATTAAATGATTAACTTTTGTATACCTAATGAAATAAATTATGCATAAAACCATAAAGTGATTAATATTTCAAAATGATTACACCTGTTCATGAGTTGTTCGTTTCTAGGAAAAGTGGTCCTGAACACAAAACGTATAACACAATATGAATACAGCACGAAAGCAAAATGGTTAAATACCCTGATACAGTATTTTCAAACTCAATCCGACAGTTTCCCTTTTACTCATCGTCAGTGTAATTCAAACCGTTACCTCAGAATTTTTATAGAGCCGGAAGTACACATTTGATTTCAAAACTGTTTGAATATTCAGAATCAGCATGATTTTATTAACAAAAGTACTAATCATAATTTGGCTATATTTTATTTGTTGTCAAAAATTCAATCGTATTTTGCGACTGGGTATTCAAGTGATCAGCCGGCATACAGAAAATGCATGTGCTTTTTTATGCATTGCTTTGTTCTTCTTTCCACTCTCTTCGGGGCTGAACGACAAATTAGTACTCCCCGTTAATTAATTTAAATAAAATTTCTTACAAAACAGAGCAGTAAGGTAGTTAGTTAGACATAATGGATTAGTAGTTTGCCTGATTGTGATGTTCAGGGGGCAATGTGAATCTGAAATAAAACTGAATTTTGTATGTATTAAATTTTTGGAAAACCAATTTCTTCAATTTTCGAGAAAATTTGGAATCTGTTATGGAATAAAACAATAATATTTTAGTTTTGACGAGGAATGCCATGCAACTAGTTAGCTTATTTTCCAAACAAACACAGTGCAAATACGTAAAGGTATGTGTTAGGATCAGGCGTTGAGGAATAGAGTTTTTGCTTATTACCATAAGAAGATAACATTTGTTTCATTATCGCTCTTGATATTTTTTAATGTAGCAGTGATGGGTGCTTGTGATTCACACCATAGCAGTGATGTGATCGTCATGTCGATTTATTCTTTTTTCTATATATGTGTAAAGGAGTTGTGCATGAGCTAGGCATGGCTCCGGGTTTTACTGCGGGTTGGGTTGACCCGTTATTACCCGGGTTTTTTAATACCCACTTCAAACTATGGTTGACTGGGTTTTAACGGGTTGTTGGGGAAAAAAGTAAAACCAACGTAAATTAAGTTTCCCATTGAAGCAAAAAAGCGCGCGAGAATAATATTTAAACATGACACATGAACACCGTAAAAACATCAATACAACAACAAACAAATGTGATATTCAACACAAAGTCTGTGTAGTCAATATTTAAATACAGTACATCATTGCTGCTCTGAAGGGATTTATTTCACTTTCATTTTGAAATTAATTTGAGCCTCAATTAATTAATTAATCTCAAATTGAGCCGAACTAACACATCAGCGTATATAGCATAGGATCGATGTCCACGGCGGATGGACACATCGGCGTATGTATATATGATTAAATATCATAAAAATAAAATGTTATCACGCTAATATGGAAGCACAAATTTACGCTTTATGTCTAAATGCTTAACTCAGATGATAAAATAATTGTTTTACTAATTTTAAATATTAATGTAAATACTATTAGCCACTGACCGCATTTTGGTAACTCAAACATAAATATTTTCATTAGTTTTCACAAAGTATCATTTGTGCTTACATTGTTACCGCTTCATTTAAGCTATAGTTATTTATAGGTTTATTTTGATAATTTTTCGTAACAAGTTTGCAATCATCCAGCACTAAATATTTTCAGAACAACTGCATATATGCATTATATATAAATTAAGATTATAGCAGAAAGAATATAATTTGTACAGTAATCAGGTATTTAAGGTTTCAATATGAATACCTAGTTTGCTTTGCCGTTATAATATAACATTATATGATTGACTTTTAGAATTTATAAACTTAAAAATATTAATGCCAATTAAATACTGGAAAAAGCAGAGTCCATATTCAACCATCCAGTGTCTAGGTAAGTACACGCATTAGAGATAGACATGACAAAACTCGCGAATTTCAATGCTAAAACCCTGTTCCAGGGTTATAATGTGTTTTAATGTGTAGGCGAGTTTTAACCAGCGATTGAAAGAATTACATGAATCTAAATGAAGCCATATATTTTTAAATGATGGCATGAACAAAATTATGCGGCACGGTTATGTCAACAATACAGCATTAAATTTCTAAAGTTTAAACTGCAGTTTTCAATGTCTTCATAATTGAAATTTACTTTGCAATTACTTTTCATATGAATGTGTGTAAGAAAGTGAATACATCTAAGTAAGTTGTACTTTTATAACAATTTACCGCTTATAATACAACTAATATATTTCATAATTATTTTACAAGTAAGACGATAGCACTTTATATTTTTAGAATTCTTACCACTAAGACATATAGACGCATCTGTTAGTTTAGTTGATTACTCTGGACTATAATTACCTTTGTTGATTTTCTTGAAGATTTTGGTGTACAAAAAGTAAGCTTAACTAAAACAAAGCACCTTTCCATGACATTTAGCAAACAATATGCTAATTGCTTTATTGCACGGAAAAATTGTCGTCTTATTTCTACAACAAAGCAACAAAATGCACAAGAACCACCTGCAGCCAATATCAAAAATATTACAACAATATTTCCTTTCATCGTAGGCTTTTTAAGTGGTTCCGTGATTTCAAAAGGTTTCTCCTGTCTCTCAACCAATTCAAATAGCCATTTAACAATACCTGAGCCAACTAGGATTTTCATTCTTGAGGGTACAAACGGTGGAACTAAACCTTCTACTGATATCACTGTGTACAACATTGAATACTTTTCTTCTCCAATGTCGATTAAAAGGTTTTTCCTTCTCAGCTTTCTAGCATGTTCTCGGCATTTGTATTCTGGCAGCACCATCGCAACTTGCTGACATTTTTCTAGTTCAGATTCCATCAAATTATCTTGTAGTTTTTCAAATGGCCAAACTAATCCCAAAGTAAAGTTGTACATGATGTCAAAGTTTGAGCTCAAGAGGTGGGCCAGAAACGTTTGTATTTCTCCGGAGCTGTTCTTTTGTGTGAGGTTTTTCAAAAGCTCTAGAAATATAAGCGATGCAGAAGGAAGCAGTGAGCTGTTACCAACAATATATTTTAATTTGTCTATTTCCAACCGTATATTATCGTCTTTTATCTGCATGCTTTCATTACCAAGGTTTAAACGAAAATCTACATCAAGAAGATCAACTTGATGAGCTATTAGTTCTGTCCAGAGATTGTATGCCTCATAATCTGGAATTTGAACCGATTTTAAAAAGTTTTTGCTCCAAGCCGCTTCTGCGTACCATAGTTCTTCCTTCATCTGGTTCAAGGGAAACGGAGAAAATACTAATGTCGCTCTGGTGTAAATTGTGAAGTTGGCGGCAAGAAGTTCACTAATTGTTTTGAATGGAATATGTTTTCGTGGAAGTACCATGTTGTATACATTGGTATTTTTGTAGGCGTTGCTAATCACCACACCAACCAAAAGAAATATTCCCAGTAGCACTTTTATTTTCCAAAAGGACAATACATTTCCAGGTATCGGGTCTCCTTGCTCAACAAATACTTTATAAACTGCCAATAAATGAGTAAAGCATTTTTGTACTACGATATACCAAGTTGCGATAGCTTTTTTGTTTTTGAGCAGAGCGAACATACTGAGCGGTACTATTATGGCAAACGCTCCTAGCCAAATCCAGGTATAACCGTCGAACGCGTTTAAAAACTCGTGAAACGGAAAAGGGCTAGTGGCTTTCTTTCCACAACTGACAAATCTGAACGACAGCAAATTATTTGGAATTTTTAAATAATGTGGAATATTATGTGAAGTGTTCCGTGGAGCATATACAATAAACCATTTAGGAGCCACTGGAAGGCTTTGAAAGTTTTCCGCATTCACAGGTCTTTCATTTACACAGCCACCCGTCTCCCATTCTCCGGCTATGAACTCGTCTGTAAAAAATTGAAGTGAGTAGTTTTTCATTACGATTTGAAGGACGAAAAATGATGCAGAATTGAATAGCTTCAAACTGTTGACATGTGGTTGAGTGAATGGATGTTTTGAGAATGCAAGATCGTTGTTGCAAGTCATAATTAAATTCAACAATTCTGGTGGCATTTGTCCAAATCCAAAAGTCCAAAGTTCGCCGTTCTTAAATGCCTTTTGTTTGATATCATCTATACTTGTATTGCGTTCCCATTTTTGTTCTAAAATTTTTATTCCATGAGGATAGTAATGATACGATAGCCAGTCGAATTTCAATATGTATATGTCTGTGACCAAAGCAGTTAACGATTGGATAGCGTTTAAATTCGTAAATTTTTTGACAGTTACCTTAGCAATTATATACATTTTCCACTCTATACGTTCAACTTTATTTGCTGCTTTTTTGACAAATCGTGCAATGTTTCTGTAGTGAGAGTCATGTAACTGAACAGTGTCTATGAATATGTTAAAATATAACGATGTATATTTTACCTCTGCACGCCACGGATCTCCAAACTCATATTTTCTATGGTCATGATCCAGAGTGTACGTGGGTGGAAACAAGTCCAATCTTATAACGCAGTTCCACGGTTTGGTAAATGAAGAAAATTTGTTCATGTCTAATGCACCACAAAGCATTTTGTCAAAAGCTTTAAAAAAGGACCGAAAAAACGGGAAGGTATCACATTTGTGCCAATGCAGTTTGTTCTGCTTAATGTCAGGCGGAAACCATACTAACTCATGATTCCGCCTGATATGATTTAAAGGACAATCTCTTATACAACGTCGTACAAACATCTCAGCTCTTCTAATAAGTAAAGGATGCGTTAATTTGGTGTTGATATTGATGACGCGATGATTGTGAAGCAAAATTAAGCAGTGTTTGTCAGCAAATGGCGTAAGAAAACCTTCCAAATTGTCAACTTGTGGAAATTGCAGATCCTTTTTTTTATCTGCTTTGTAGTTTTTCAACTTGTTAATAAGAGCTGTTCGGTTAAAGAAATCTTCATTTGATTCCTCCTCAGCCGTTAAGTTGGGAAGATTTTCGTATGAAATGTTTTTGGCGTTGTAGAAGATATACTCAGGAATTGTTTTTACTAATTGTAAGTTGTGTATTATGACAAGTGATATAGTAAAGATAAGTGTGTAGTTAATTGACGGCATATTTTAGCTGGAAACTTCTGTGAGCTTTTAAATATGATTTTAAGTTGGTAGTTAAGGGAAATTTTCAAAGTGTTTTATGTGAGAGCTATTCTATTAGAAGAAAAATTCTATATCATTTGACAACATTTAACTAAAATCTTTTTATTTAAAAACTTTTATAGCATGCATTAAGTGATTAACTATTACATACCTGATGAAGAATTTTATGCATGAGAGCAAATGTGATTAATATTTCGAAATTAATTACACCTTGTCATGAGCTGTTCGTCGCTAGGAAAGGCAGTCCTGAATACAAAACTTATAACACTATGTGAATACAACAAGCTTGAATGCTTGAATATCCTAGCCTATCAAATAACTTATCAACTTTTTTTTTGTTTTTAATGTTTTACCGAAATGAGAACAAAATCAAGTCATCTAAAATATGCAAGTTTAATGTAGTTTCAACTTAAAAATTATACTCTAGGACTGATTTTATAAAATAAAAATGTCTAATTTTTTTGATTGTCTCAGATTTGTCAAAGTATGGGTTAATGTCAAAAATGTCAAAGTATTTTCTTTGTTCTAATCAAAAGCTTTCCATGATTGTTTTCAATTAAAAATCTAAATAAAAGTAGATATTTGGTGACATTGACTGGTTTGAAACATGATTGGCAAGAAATCAAATTGATTGACGAATGATATTTCTAAACTTATGTTCCTTATTTGACGAGCAGCACAGAAGGCTTTGTTATATACTTGAAATATTTTATTGTGTTAGTTGAATTTACCTATGCTTTTGCATGCAAATGTTTTACTTCTGTATCTAACAACGGCAAATTACAAAGTAAATCCGTTTTGGCCGAACCCCGATTAGCAATGCCTTTTTGTAACTCTTTTCACCATACCAAGTGGAACCACTTATGATTTTTTTAAATTTTAGAAGACGTCTACCTTATACCAATATATAATAAGTCTCACGTCTACTACCTGAAAGCAAAAGATATCAAAATTTAAAATGTAAATTAATTTAATTAAAGTTCCTTACAAAACAGCAGTGAGGTAGTTAGGCATAGCGGACTAGTATGCACTTTGTGTCAAGGGCATTGTGAATCTGAATCATAATGTTTGACTTTATCTGGAATTTCATATTTAAGTTTCATAAGACGTCTATCTAGCACCAAATATATAATCAATCTAAAAGCTTACACGTGGAAGCAAAAAATATCGAAAATATAAATGTTAATTAACTTAATTAAAATTCCTTGCAAAAAAGCAGTAAGGTAGTTAGTTAGGCATAAGGAAGCATTACTTTGCTTCTTTGTAATGTTAAAGGGGCAATGTGAATCCGAGGTCTAATAATCAACACTATTTAGAATTTTGCATCTTAATTGCTTGAATTTCAATTTCCTCAATTTTTGAGAAAATTTGACATTTGTTAAGCCATAAAACAATAAAATTTTAGAACAATTTAGACGAGGAATGCTGTGCAAATTGTTTATTATTTGCCGGAATAAACAGTATTACGTACCGTATGACGGATCCCAGCAGAAAGGTTCCAGGCGAAAAAAGTCATGTTCGAAATTTGCATTTTAAGCATGGGAAACTTATTAAAGACCATTAGTTGTGCCCAAACCGATTTTTAAATTTTTTAAACTTTTCAGAATTTTTGGCGGGAGCGGTCAAAAGGTCAAAAAACTTCAAAAATGCGCTTTGGCGTGCAAGCCCTGGAGTATGTGTTTTTCACAGCATGAGGCTGAAAACTTGTATACGGGATTTAAATAAGATTATCTAAGTTGGTTTTTTCGAATTTTTTCAAAAAAATTATTTTGAACAATTTTATGGATAAAAATGTGATTTCTGTGGTATTTTAACACAATATCAAATACGGCAATTTTAAAATTTCAATTCAATGTCAATTCCAATAAGTTTGCCAACGATTTTTCAATTGATAATTGACACAAACAAATAATATGCAAAAAGCGCGCAAATTTTTAATTGTTTTACTGTTGTATTTTTTATAAACAATTGTTACTACTGAAGAAAGTATCATAATATTTTTGTAATAAAAGTTTCAAGAGAATATTTTTATTAAAAATGACAATCTCTATACTTACAACTTATTGTTCTGCCGTGGCCAGAGAGTTGGATATAATAACTAGAGTGTAAATTCAAATAAAAAAGCATTGGAACAAATTAGGATCTCTGTGACTGAGGGAGTTTGTTGACAGAGGCAGGATAACACCACGGATACGATCCTTTTCCAACAAAACCATGCTTTTCCACTGGAATTATCAGTAAAAAACTGAAAATCCCAATTGAAAAATTGGAAAAAATCATGTGGAAACGTTCTGCGCTTGCTCTGATCTCCAAAATAATCACAGAGATCCTAGCCCAAGCATATAAGAATAAACAGACCCTGGCCTTGGCACATGAAACATGACAACACGAGCATTGCCAGGGAGTAAAGAGTAGATTGGAGCATTGCATTGTTCCATTTATTTTAACAAGTTCTCAACACATATATTTTAAGTTAAAATCATGTTTTGAAATTGTTTAAAATCTTATCAACATATTTTTCAAAAGTTTAACTTAAAAATCAACATCATTATTATTCCTTAGACTTTTGCTAAATACAATCCGATTTCTGATTCCGATATCCGACTCCGAGCGGATATGTTCATACACTCCATGTGTTTTTATGAAACAGAAATATTCACGTGATTTTATAACCAGCTTTACAAGAAAAAACAGCAGAACCATAATTTTAAGAAATCACACAATCGGTTATATTATTTTTTGAGATGCAGTCAATCTCGAACTGGTTAAAGAAAGCCGAGTGAGTGAAGAAACAATCCGTGAACTTTCCTACAATTTTTGCAACTAAATAGAAAAAGCCATTTTTATCATAAGTATTTTATATATTATTATTACATATTGTCTGACAAATAGTTTAAAATATCTAACCTAATAATGGCATCTTATGAAAAATTTGCTCGGCTAGCTTGAAGCCAAAAAAAATTATATACATAATATTATATTTATTCCATTCACCATTAAATGATGTTATTTCACCGCTTTATGGTTGCTTTATAAAATTATTGTTGTTTTATTACGAATTATGTCATACTTGTCATCATCCAACGTCAAGCAAAATAGACAAAAACTTGAGTTGGATAGTACAAGCTCATAAACTTGCTTTTTAAGCTATAAGCTTTACTACATTCATTCAAGCTACATACTTCTTTTGCAGCGTAAAACAGCGTATTCCTTGCTCATTGCCACGGAGTTGCTCAGCAAAGTAAAGCTTCATATTATCATATCTAATTTCATCATTCTTCATCTAGAATATCTTATTACAGAAAATTCGTAGCAAAACGTATTTTTATCATTTTACTCATTCATATGACTTACTTGTGAGTTGAAAAATTGTAATGCATTTTGCAACATAACATGAGAGAGAACAAGACACTAGTTTTTTTCATTGCAGAGCAAAACAGAGAACAATTCCTCTAGTCACTTTCACAATCAGTTATATTATCACCTTTCGTTACATTATCAGCTGCATTAACTGCATAAAAACAACAAATAATCAGCAATTTTTTCTAAAACATTCCATCCAATATGGACAGTTTTCGACTTTTAGAATTCCAAATCAATCAATTAGGCTACCAATTTAAAAACATTGACCTTCTTCAAGAAGCCCTTACACACTCACTTGACGGACAAGATGCAAATCCTCATTTTAAAAATCAAAACAGACAGTTTGGGAGACTCCAGATTTTGGGGAACGCTGTGGTTAAATTTACAATTAGTCGGTATGTAGTACAAACATCAGAGGTCACTGCAAGAGAGGGCGTGTTGACCCAAAGAAAGGATCGCTTGATTCATGGAGGAATTCAGAAAAAAGTGGGAGTGAAATTGTTTCAGCCTTACTCCAACCCAATTAAAAATTTATTCAAACTTTTGCGAGCTGGCCAGTCCTTTTTGGCTAACCGAAGTTTAGAGGAAATAATTCCTTATGAAAAATTTGTCCGAGCAATAATGGGCGCAGTTTACTTGGACGCTGGAGGAGTATCTGGTGACGGTTTGGAGGCAACTTTTAATTTGTTTCTGAAAATTTGGGAGGAACATTTGGACAAAAAAGGATGTGAATTTGGGGAAAATGTGCAAACCAGTTTTCCTTCACCTTCATCTGGCATTTTGGAGTATTGGGCGAGAAAGGACCTCGGAAAGGGCTTCATCGAGAAAGTTGAGCGGTCCATTGGAGTCAAGTTCAAGAAAGGTCACTTGTTGGCGGAAGCCCTTATCCAAGCCACATTTTACGATGGTTTTACTTTTCAACAGCAAGGACCTCATTATGAGCGTTTGGAGTTTTTGGGGGATAGCGTTTTAGGACTGATTGTCACCGAATTATTGTGGATGGAGTATCCCTTCGATACTTATTGCCCTACACCGTTGGATCATAAGATAACAGCCTTGATTTCAGAGAGTGGTCAAAAGAAGATTTTTGAGAAACTGGGACTGGCGAAATTTGTGAAGATGAAAGTTGGTGGGATTCCAGGTTGGAGTAAACAAGATGACATTGTTGAGTCTGTTGTTGGCGCTGTGTTTGTGGATGGAGGTGGGGTCGCGGCCAAGGAGTTTATTATAAAAACTTGGGAGTTAAAAGTTAATTCTCGTGAACCAAGTAAGTAAACAATTATAAATAATTAAATTACATTTCATTTTAAAACTTATTTATATTATTGTCTCGCTGGATATTTCTCTAGATCTTGATGACCTGCAAGATAAGCTTGGATACAAGTTCCAAAACGAAAACTTCTTACTTCAAGCTTTAAGCCATCCCCAGGGAACCTTAAAAGGCCCCAATCAATTGGAAGAAGAAGATTCCCCGGGTCGCCGAGATGTTTTAAAATATTTTGGGAAATCCTGGATCCATTTTCACGCCACAGAATATTCCCTCCGTTCCAGTGCCCCTCACGATTCCGTCGCTGCTCTTGTCTATCGCCGGAATAATCTCTGTGGAGAAAACATTCTGTTAAGGATTGGGAGTAACCTCAACTTATCCAAGTATGGTGGGTTATCAAGGGACCAGCTAAACCGTGGAATGGAGCCCTACATGTTATATGAGGATATCATCCAAGCCATTGTGGGCGCCATTTTTAAGGATATGCAGGCTGCGAAAATAAAGATGAAATTTTCCAACATTTTCTATCGATTGTGGAATCCGTTTCTTCAAAAATGTCCAAATGGGGACCTGGACAAGAATTTTCCTTCAGGAATTGTGGGCGGAGCTATGAATGGATTAAGGGAATGGGAGGTCACTGAAATTGAGGGAAACGTTTTGTACAACTTCACAAGACAATATCTTTTGGAGGAGGTGATCAAACCGGTTCCCGTGGGAACTATCAGGAATAATCCGGGAAAGCTTTCGTTTTTGGGAGAAGCCCTTTTGGATTTGGTTGTTAGCGTTTACGTGGCAATTTTGTGCTATCAAATTGATGAGGTGGGGCTAGCGGAAGTGGATTTCTTTCATGCGAGAACCCTTTCGGAATGTATGGATCGTGCTGAAAATTTGTATGAAGTGGAAACATTGTGGGAACACGGGGGATGTACCCCAGGGGCAAGGGTGTCCGATTCGGAGTTGATTAAAAGACTGTTTGGAGCTGTTTACGTGGATATGTCAGGGATAAATGCGGATATGACTTTTTCAGAGTGGAAGAATTATTTTATTGTTCGTTGTGAATTCATGTAAGTAAATAATGTTCAGGTTACTTTAAACATTTTATTAAAAACGTTGGTAATTGCTTGCTTTAATAAACTTATTTTTAAAAAAATTATAGTTCTGACAAGCCGCGGGAGCAATAATGGAGGCCACGTTTAAAAAGTTGATGACTCATTGCTGTTGCAGTCCAGAAACATCATTGTGGTTTCAATATTAAAAATAATTGCTGTTACAATAATACATAGTTACATTTTTACCTGGTACATTTTATGACTGATACTTGTTGTTTTAAAATGACATAAACTTGTGAATGAAATTTATGAATGAATTTGATGAAATTTACATATTCGGCTGAAAAGCATATTAAGTACTACTAATATAATCTCAAACTTGTTGAAACTTAAAGACGTTAATAAAACTATACAGTACAATACAATTTGGAAGAAATGATCTTTGAAAGGTTAAATGCATTCACGCAGACAGGACCTTACATGGAAACATCTTATTAATTTGCAGTGATTTCTGATTTTTGCACTACATACCGACTAATTGCAAATTTAATCGCAGCGTTCCACAAAATATGGAGTCTTCTACTTAAACTGTCTGGCTTGGTTTTTAAAATGAGGATTCGCGTCTTGTACGTAAAGTAAGTGTGTAAGAGCTTCTTGGAGAAGGTAATTGTTTTTGAATTGTCAGCCTAATTGATTGATTTGGAATTCTAAATGTCGAAAGCTGCCCATATTGGATGACATTTTTTTGAAAAAAATTGCTGATTATTTGCTGTTGTAATGGAGTGAATGCAGCTTATAACTTAACTGATTGTGAAATTGACTATAACACTAACTTGTTATGTTGCAAAATACATTGCAATGGTTTAACTCATATGACTTTGAAGTCATATGAATGAGCAAAATGATAAAAAAAAATCGTTTTGCTAAAATATTTAAGCACAGAAAAAGTTTTTTGTATTTTAATATTTCCTATAAATTATATATTTTATAAAAACATCAATAAAATTATGTTAAATAGAAATTTCAGACAACAGTAATAAAATATGTATATTTTGTGACTTTATTTGAGAAAAATGGATATACTTAAGTATAAAACTCACTGTAACTAGCTTAGAATTTAGGACCTTATTTGCAAGCTGTTTTTGTCCCAAACTGGACCACAAATTCTCCTTTTATTGACCTTACAGCGTCAATTGGGTTGTAAATTGTTGTTCATTCATTCATAGGCAGAGGCATAAATACACCGTGTATTCATAGAAATGGTTAAGATATTGCAAAAGTAATAATTCAACAGCGACTGTATTTGTTCGAATTTGAAAATGATTTAGTTCATTAATTAATGGTTTTATTAAATTGTATTGACTGTTCCGGTAGCTGAAACATGATCAAAACTTTAAACAAGCATATGTGAAAAAGTTATACTGCTAAAACAAAAGCGAATATTTTGTCGAAAATTTCTTCGCTGAGTACTAATTTTTAAAAGTTTTAGTTGGGTATTTCATTTCATTCATTCTATTGAAATATTTGAACAAAACAGACAGACGTTTTATTATTGTG
Organism: Entomobrya corticalis; assembly: GCA_034694325.1. Classification (NCBI taxonomy): domain Eukaryota; kingdom Metazoa; phylum Arthropoda; class Collembola; order Entomobryomorpha; family Entomobryidae; genus Entomobrya; species Entomobrya corticalis. The sequence goes on from JAQFYG010002957.1 coordinate 12,944, forward strand.
TGAAATTGCAAATAACTTTAACGGCAATCGGAAATTTTTTTTTATTTACCGACACAAATAAAATTACTAATACACTGTATACTGTCTCTTAAATGATTTTAGTACATTATTCATATTAAAAATTATTATTACAAAAGTAGCTTAGAATTTCAAGTATTTCTTTGCGACAACATATGTCCATTTTGATATTGTATTAAAACCGTCTAATTTAAAATCTACACTAAATTTTAAAATAGAACTTTACAAATTTTATACTCGCCATAAACATTCCTAAACTTTCTTAAATTGTAAATACATACAAAAATAAGAAAATATTCTTTCTTCAAAATATCATAAAATTATCTAAATTATATGCGTTATTCAGCAATTTTATGTACCATAAAAGATCTGGTTTGACTTATGTTATTACGTTTATCTATTTTATCAATTAAATTGCACTCACTATGTTTACATAATGTTGACAATTTTAAAAATAAATTT
>JAQFYG010002958.1:0-13419 GCA_034694325.1 Entomobrya corticalis
TTTTGGTGGAGAAAGGTTGAAGCTCACTCAATACAACGGATAACAATAAATGTCAACAGGAACAGAGAGCTTTGGATGACGAATTTTCTCGGCGAACCCAATTCAACTATCAAAACTACCTTATTTGGCTCATTATTGGTGTCATGCATTCTCTGGTTGATGTATTGTATGAGTTGAAAAGGCAAACAGCATAAAAGTCAATAGTTTATGGAAATTTCCAAAAGAAATCAATAATTCTCTGATTACATGTATGTTTTTATTAACATATGAAGCGACCTGCCCACCATGTCAGTACGGTTTTGTGTGGCTAAAGGAATTTTAAAAATAGTTTTAGCTGGCAGGTATTATGAAGAAAAAGCTTGAGCCGGGTTGCAGTAAACTCTTTGAACAAATGCGGAAGTGCCAAACAAATAAAAACGTTCTCGAAAAAGTATACCAAAGCATTTCCCGATTCCGGATTTCTGATGAGATAAATAAAAACAAGCAAAATTTGGTTTACAGCCAGCACGAGGATGCTCATTACCTATCTGGTCAAGTTACCTAAATGCTTTATCGATTGGAAATCAGTAGGTCACCGTTTCTATGCAGTGCATTTCATGTTCTGCTACTACAATACAACTACAAGATTTAGCTACGATATATGTATGTAGATTAAATGCAATCTGATATATTGTGATCTCAAAAGTTGAGAAAACATGAATTGAAGCAGTAAAAGATTGAAAGATGTTTGCCACTGCGTTTCAAGTAGAACTATTTAAAAAGTAAATGTGCGCTTGTTCAACCCAAATTGATCTGAAAGCTTTTACATTGTTTAATAAATGGAAACAAAATATCGAAGAAAACATCAAACGTAACAGCATTAAGGCACTTTATGTACGCTGGAAATGAAATCTAGTCTAATGGTTAATTAAGGAAATTAATTATATGCAATTCGTTCAACTAAGGAATCTGATCCATAAACAGTAATTTGAGCACTAAAAGTAATTCATTTATGAACAAAATATCAGTAGATATCCACAGAAGATAGCAAGAATATATTCACATACAGTATTTTAAACATTTAAATACAAATATCGTTACAACCGCAGTTGTATATTATGTTGTCCGTAAAGTTTGTTATGCTCATGATAGCGCTTATTGCTTTTACAATTACTAAGATGTAAGAGTAGATTGCGGAGACTCTTAATTCGTTCATTAAAATAAGAGGCATATTTCCAGTAGTAGCAAAGGCTAAATTATTAGTCTTATTATAGTTACAACAATGAGCACCAAATCTAGTTCGTTGGAGTTGGTTGCTCTACTGATTTTATTGATTTCAGTAGAGCGATGTTGCGAAGCCTTGGCCAACAAAGCTGTTTATATGATAGAAAACCGAGACACAAAACAAGTGAGATTCTCAAAGTTTATACCAAAAGATGCATACACATATTTACCACTGTATATAAATGAGAAAAATATAGTTTCCCTTTGTCTTAGAATAAAAGAGTTGTAAATAAATATAATATTATTGTTTATTATTATGTTTTATAGTGTTTGTCTGCTGGAGGAGTCACGAGGATGGGCAAAAACTCAAACATCACCCTTTTCAAGCAAGGTCATGCCTTGTCAAAACCCTGCTCAGATATCAACTCCTACAACACTACTGATTTCAGTCAGCAATGGATGGTTAGAATACAAAAAGAACGTAAGTACTCTCAGCTCTCAGCCTGGTGTCTGTTGGCTGCAGGCAAAGGAAAAAATCTGGAAAGAAGAAATATATAAAATATATTTTTAAAATGTCATGTTTCAGATACTAAGAGCTTCTCATATCAAGTTCAACTTGCGATGCTAAACACAATGTATTACGATGTCAAACTGACCGCAGAACTTCGAGGGGAGTTTATGATGTATTTTCCTGATAAACTTTACTTGATGAAAAGAGGGGATCATTCGGCTGATGGGAATTACTTGGCTCAGGAATATGTTATTTCTGACCAAAGCAGTGAAGGTTGCTTAACCGATACCAGGTAAATGTAATAAAGAATGTAGAAGATTTTATCTGTTTATGTTGATATCATGAATACTATCTGGGATAGGTAGATTCTTTATATTTCTGGCTATGCAATAATATATTGTGCATTTAACATCATTATTATAGTAATTTTATAAGCCAACACATGGATTTGTTTTATTTCTAGAGGAGAGAAAGGAATTCTATTTGTGCCATGCAATAGTGGAGAAGACTTCAAATTTCAGAAATGGATTTTTACCCTGGTCAACGAGAAATATTTTATGCGTGAGTTTTTCAATATGACAGCTCCACCAGCTTGACAAGGAAGATTTAATATCCAATTTAAAAACTAGCCATCATTAAGTCCTTATACAATATATGAGATGTTTAAAAATATCAATAAAAATAAAGCCTGACAATTAATCATGATGACACGCTTCTTTTAATAAATTCTAATTTCAAGTCTTTAACATATATCACATGCATATATCAAGGCCATTGCAAACACCTACACAAAAAAGTGCTGGACTTGCCTACATTATAACATAAGAGATGAAATCAAACAGGCTACACACATACCAATATTATATAACTTTCCGTGACAAGAACACTTTAAACCTCTCGTCGAAAAGTTTATTTTCAAGGTCACGTCTAAAATGCCCACAATACTTCTTTGTCGTTCAGCTACGAAACACCACGACCTTCTTGTATGTATGCATGGCTTTTAAGTGTTTTTCTGTGCATTTGGTAATTCAATGTTGAAGTGTTGAGGATCTTTTAAGCATCCTAAATATTCCGTGACTCCATACCTGTTTTTGTTTTTCTATAAACTACAGATCATGGTTGTTTGAGTTGATAATATAATTGGCCTGTCATTTGGCTAAAATAAGAACTTGCTAAAAATAATAAAAATGCTATTATCGGTATGCTTATATAATCCTTGAATGCTGGAGCTGGACAGTTTTGCATGTTCTTAAATCTTTTACGCTCTGATGCAAAACTTGTCCATGATGTCTGATGCTGCGGTCGATTACTGCACTATGCCTGCAAAAGTAATCAAAGTGGTTATGGCTGTGATCTAAATAGCCCTCACTCTCATTATTAGGTTTATTGGCTTGCCAGTAACAACTCGTCGCCCATTAGTTTGAGCTAAAGGATTTTCGAGATGATTGAGTTTTTCACAACTTTACTCTATCTGGTCGTTACAGGACTAATAGGTTTGGTAACTGCAGCGGTGATTTACGCACGTTGGCATTATGGAACTTTGGAAAGGGTTAAGGGACTACCTAGAGTTGTCAAACCTGCTTTTGTCGGAGGAAGTGATGTTTACGTTTACAAGAAAATTGTACATTTTCAGGATACTGAAAACGTGAAGAAGTATGGGAAAATTTATGGGGTAAGTGGTGAAGTCAAAAGTTTTTTGTTATCAAGACCCTTTTATGTGGTAATTAGGCATATAATAGAATTTTGCTGTTTTTGTCAGTACTATGAAGGCAGTGCCCCACAAATCTACATCTCAGATCCAGAGTTGGTTCGTTTAATTTTCATCAAGGACTTTGACCATTTCCACAACAAAAGGATTTTGGATTTTGGACATGAGCTAATTAATGAAATGATGGACATTCTTCCGTGTAAATTGAAATAATTTTAAAGATGTCAACTGCCAAATTTGTGCTAATCGATTTCAAACTTTATGCCGTAAGCATAAACGTTAATTAATATTTTTGATTTGTCAGACGAAAAATGGAAAGTGGTGAGAAATTTTATTTCTCCAACATTGACAACTGGTAAAATTCGTAATATGAGTGTCGCAATGACGGAAGCGATTGAAGACTGGGTGGAAACCGCTAAATCAAAGCACGATAATAGCGCACCGTTTTCCCCGAAGAGGTAGATAATATGTAGCATAAAATTTAGAACAATCTCGTAAGTTTATTTTTTAATAAAGTTGACAGAAAAGAGAATATCTCGTTTTGTGTTAAGAATGTACACTGCTCTCACATGTGACGTAATAGCACGCTGTGGCTTTGGAACCAAGTTAAACTCTCTTCACGACCCAGATAATATTTTTGTCAAGCATCTGAGGAGCCTGGCTTTAGAAGACCAGGAGATAAATTTTATGCTAACAGTTTCACGTGCGACATACTTTCTTTAATTAAAGTTGATTAAGTGTTCATTACAATATCAACTCAAAGCTGTTGATTTTTTTTCATTTTACATTTTTAGACGTATTTCCATTCTTAAGCCGTCTGGTTCCTTTCTTTCCATCGGATTCACTTGTTTTCTTCAACGACGTTTTAAGAAGCGTAATGAAAACTAGACGTGAAAGTAAGGTAAAAATCAATGACTTTGTGGACTGTTTGAATGAAATGATGGAGAAATTGGATACTGAAGAATATAAAAGTCTGGGAATAACGGAGACGACTGTAATGTGTCAAGCGTTAATATTCTTTTTGGCAGGTTAATGGGATCACTTTATCACCAATTTTAATGCGCCTAGTTTTAAAACTTCAACTATATGTAAAGCGACATGCCAAATTTTGTTTTTCTGCAGGCTTTGAAACGACAGCGTCTACCTTGACATATCTCACTTATAGCCTGGCAAAAAATCCAGATGTTCAAGAAAAACTTTTGGCTGAGGTTGATGCCTACTTGACTCGTCATGAAGGGAAAATTCAGCATGAAACTATTGGTGAACTCGTTTACATGTCAGCCTGTATTCATGAAACCTTGCGAATGTTTGCTCCATTGATTCGTGTTGAACGAGTTTGCAACAAGGATTGGTATCATGAACCGACCGGATTGCACATTCCTGAGGGTATGGTCGTTCAAATTCCAGTACATTCGATCCACTACAATGAGGAATACTACCCAGAAGCACATTCATTCAAGCCGGAGAGATTCCTTCCAGAAAACAAAGATAAACTGAACCAATACGCCTTCCTCAGCTTTGGAGCTGGCAATCACAACTGTATTGGAATGCGCTTTGCCAAAGAGGAAATACATATTGCTCTGACAAATGTCTTGAAAAACTTCACTTTCAAACCAAATGCTGATACAAAAGTCAAGTTCCTCCCAGGACGTACATTTCTAATTTCCGCTGAACCATTTACTGTGGATGCAATCAAAAGAAACAAATAAGGGTGGAGTGTACATAAAGACCTCTGTGCATTTTATGGACAATAGATTGCACTATTTGATTATAATGAATTTGTATGGATTTAAAAATAAAATCCTTGACATTGATTATTTGCAGAGCTAGTCTTTGCTTACTAAACCAGATCATTTGTATGAATTCTATACAACGATATGTACTTTAATTGGGCCTTTGTTGCCTGAAGAGGTTCCTGAAAGGACTGTCAGTTTGTTTGTCACACGTGCCCTAAAGTGGACCAGCCACTTTCAAGTTACTATTATTTACGGTTACCATCATTATAGATACATATATATGATATATATTAAGTAAGAAAGTATCTGCTTTTTACCCGTTGCATTCATGATTACATGTTATATGTATCTGTGCAAACAATCAAAGGAAACCAAACACCTTTCCAATTCATATAAACTATGAATCTATTTCCTCTCCTTTATTGTCGAGAATCTAATGACATAACCTTTGTTTATTTTGTGTCCAGCTACAGGTATCGTACAATATCATCAACAAATTTTACAGTATATTATTATATCAATACAAACATACTCAAAAAGCACAATGTCATGTCAAGATGGCAAAGCTGAACAGCACCAACAACTCCATAACCAAGTAGCAACCTTTGTAAAGTGCATTATAATCGTATTATGGCATATTAGTAGAGTTCTATTGAAGCGAAGCAGACGTCGTACATATCAATTTCATTATTCTCGTCAACATCACTAGGCAATAAGACGAAGCAAACAAAAAGGACAGCGTAGTCCCCTCACCACCACCGACCACCAGTACCGTGACATGACTACTGGGCATTATTCTCAGGAGCTGAGCGAGATACTAATGCGGTATTAGTACAAGATTTGCCTACCCCCATTTCACGAACATAATATCATGTATGCAAACTTCCTCTTACTTCCCGTGCTTGTTACCACCACCAGACACAATGGTTTCTCATCCTATTTACTTTTCCAATGGAAATATCTGAAATATGTCTCCCACCTGGGATCGATTTGCTGTATTTACACAAACTCCCACAAACAAGCATTTCTCAAACAAGAATTCACCTATCATCAGTGTTTCTATACTGTTGTAGTATAAGTGTACTTGCCTCTTTTCTGGTGGACAGGGCACACAAAATTCCTTAATATTAACTTGACACATGCAAATATCTAACAGCTTTCCAAATTCCAAACTTTGCTCTTATTGAACCAATTGCGTATACTCTCATTATATTTTGTGAAAAAATGTAGAAGAGTTCGCTGGAATCTCACGTTCACCTTGTGCCCATCCGTTGGTTTCTTTGTCCAACTATCGTACAGTTTGAACAGGATCACCAGTTTTATTATATTCGAAAATCCATTCAATCTCTTTCAGTCAAAATAACGATGTGTACAGTTTTTACATCCATTATATAGCTTTTATTCAGCTTGCCGAGTACTCTGAGATCTTAAAGGTGTAACTAGTGCTTTGTAATGCAATAGAAAAGTACTGCGTAAAAGAATATTATTTAAAGTTATGCAATTATATGATACATTAATAAGATGTAAACATGTCAAAAAGTGTGAGTATATCTTGAACGTGCCAAAAATGTGCCGACCTCAGTTGCTTTCAGTTTAAAGACTACCACATTATAATATTACTTGAGCTTGAACAAAATATTTCTGAAAATACCGTTATCGTGACGTTTAGACTGCAAGGATCAGTTTAGTATGTTGTCTAGTCTAGTATTTTGACTGCGAAAGTCAAGGAAAGTCAAATTTTTTTTGTGTGAACATACAATACAGTCTTTTTTATAACGAAATTCTTTTTCTAGTCAATTGTAATCGGAATCTAGTTTTATTGAATTCTAACATTTCATGATGACGACAGGTCTAGAGCAAGTACAATGGCATATTATTAAAATAGATTAAAATGACATCCCGTATCACCTTAAGGATAAACACATAACTTCAATTCAATCAAGTCCAATGCGCTGGCAGCCAGAGCTAAGCTGACTAATCAATTCCCGCAATAACACTGTACCCAGCTAATTCTAAATGTAAAGGATTACAGACTGAACGTGAGGATTGTATAAATATTTACAAGCGCAGTACTTAATAATGAGCCAAAGTTTGTTGTAAGAACGATGTAAAAACCCTGTCATATTGAGGGACAGAATTTATGTAGAATTATGATTGACAACATATTGTGTTCACAGTAGATAATAACAAATGTCTGGGTACAATTGCAAGTGAAAGTATGAAAAAGTCGATTGGTGAAAGCAAGTAGCGAGTCAGCATTTTTTGCATTGTGTTCCCTTCGAATAGCGGGTACGCTAATGTGCTTCTAGCAAAAGTCTATCTCTTTGACTGCTGCCAGGAAAGCCAAATACGTATGTGTATAGGCAATAGGCACACACATACTGAACATTCGAACAACTGAAGTGAAAGACTGAGACTTGGAAAAAGGTAGGTATCCGTACATATACACACTATACACACGTGTTACAAAGAATGAGGAAACATGTAAATCAGCTTCAATGAAATATGCCCTTTTATTGTTATAACTTTTGTGAGAAACAAACTTTTTTACTCATTATTACATATTCTGCGAATGTAGACTAATCTGTAATAATATGGTTTTTCCCAAAAAGTAAAAGCATCTAATATTAATAATACTGTTGTATATGCACTCTGTGGTTTCATAAACACAAATTCCAAAAGAACTACGTATTAGACCTCGACCGGAGCTCAGTGGAAGTAGCTCGTTTTTATTCTTTTTCGATTTGGCCTCGATCCACAAAGGCAAGTTCTATGTCAGTCATTCATTTAATTTGCTCATCCACCCACAACGTCAAAGAGGAGAATGGTTGAAAACCTAATAAGTTTCTGTGTCAATTACCACAGTAGAAGATTATGAGCTAATAACAATTATATCATGTCATGTGAGGAACGAAGATCACGTTTTGGAACTTGATTAGCTAGGTGAAGGGAGGGAAGCGAAGGACAGGCTAATTTGTGGACAACCAAATTTTTTGATCGGGAAAGTCGAGGTTCTAGTTAGTACAAGGCTCCAAAATATATGCATAACATACTTAATTATTTACAGGTTTATTAAGAAATACGAACTTCCAACAATAGCACATAGAATGCTTGTGACAAAATAATTATACCTTTCAAGTGAGTGTGGCAGATATGTGACTTCTTAAATACTTACTTTGTAACTTTAAGAGACGTCTTGCCAGAAAACTGCGTAACTGCTTAAAAAATCGAGGTCAAAGGATGGTCAAATTCTAAAAAGATGTCGTATTGCAGGTGCGAGTGGTACTAACTTTGATAATAATGTACTTTTACAGAAAAATGAGTATTAACCTGGACAACTTTGAAGTTGTAGAGTTTGGAAGAGACACGCCATTTGTTCTCACGAGCCCGACCTCACTACAGGCTTGCTCGGCACTGGACATTGAGGTTATTGCCTACCACATTTACCATTAAATTTTTGCTTTGCAAAGAAAAAAAGTATTCTTTTGTGATTCGGATTTCCACATCTAATACAATTAAATTTTCTTGTGACTATATGAGATCATGAAATTAATCAAGTTAACATTTAATGTCTTCTCTAAAAACAGCCTATTGAGCTAGTGTACAAAAGTTTGGAACATTTCGAAGAAACGTGTTGTCACCTTCCATTATCTCACGTGTACCGCATTTATGAGGAAGCAGAAACAGAACGTCAAGGCAAGTTGAAGTAAATCCAACTTTTTCTTTTACTCAACGAATTTTCGTTACTATTCTATTGACTTTTTCATTGCTCACAGGAAATATACAATATCTCACAAAACTCAAATAACCTTTTTATATAATAAGAATCATAATATCGTGCATAATATGTATTTTGTATTTACAATGCTCAGCAAAACTGATTCAGTGCCGGGAGCAAAGGAAAACGATTCTACGTCACAACATGACAGTTACAAAATATAAAAACAATGAAATTTCAGTATCATCAAATAACAGAAACAACGGTGGTACCACAATGAAAAAGAAAAAGTCTGCGTCTGCAACATCGGTGAATAAAGTCAACTTTCAACGAAATGACTTGCAGTCAACCAGAAGTGCATCTACATCACGAGACAATAACAATAGGCGCAGCAATCTTCGGACCTCCTCAACTTTTTGTACATCCGATACAGAATCAAACGAGGGAACTCTTCACTTCGCTGGGAATTGTGACAATTATTGTGACGTTCCCATTTCATCTAGAAGTGTACCTGATCTCAGAGGGAACTTGGATTTCCGGAAAGTTGCTGGTTCAGCATGGAGTCCAAGACATTACTGCCTTTGCCATCTGGATATACGCGATCAAGATATACTAACAGAGTATTTCAAAAGGTAAGCAAAAGTTCAAAATACGTATATAAATATAGAATCCATATTTCCAGTGACAAGGTCGCTGTTTGACAAGTTATATTAACTTATAAAAGATAAAATACAAGGTTTCTCTATAATAATTTTTTTTCTATTGCGTACTCAAACAAAAATTTAAGTACTTTTTCTTTGCTGTTGATTTGTTCGTGTAAATAAAAAGATACGACGACATACTTTCGTCCCCTGACATACGTGAGGAGGACAGGAAAATATTTGAAAGATTGATACTCAAAAGAGCGAAAATGTTGGAATGGGAGAGACAGTCCCAGGAGCTCCGTGATATACTTGAGGTGGATAGAATGAAAAAGTACAGAGTGAGTGATGATAATGACATGAAAACAAATCTCAACAGGAAATCCTAAACATTGAACATGAGTGAAGGTTAAAAGGTTGCACTTTTCCATATGGACTGAAATGACTTTTTTCATATTGCAGGCAAGTCAAATACTTTCGCAGCAGTGGAAGGATAAACTTGCCGAGAAAAGACGAATAGAAAATCTTGAAAACCACAGACGGTATTTGAAAATACAGGAGAAATTGCAAAACCAACAAAAAGATCTCGAGCAGTACCTTGATGAAAGAGATAAACGGATCCAAAGGTATTTGGAGGATCTCAGTTTCAAAAAGGTACCTTTAAAGATTTGTAAAAAAGAATGAATGAATGATCAAAACTCTTTTCATTGAATTGAATAATATGTGAATTGTAAAATGGTATGCTTTTACAAACGCGTTTTGTTTGCAATAGCATTATTCCTATTTTCCAATATTTATATTCTTCTGTTGGTAATCCGTTCATTCATGTGTAAGTAAAATACATTATCTAACCCGTAATCCGATTGTATTGACAAACCACACAGAAGCGAAGCCAGTTGGAAAAACAAAAGCTGGAAGCACTGCGACAACTGGAGGTCTCAAAGGCAATAGAGAGATTGCTGGAAGAAGATAAACAGAGACGACAGTCCATGCGAGATAGATTGCAGAAACGAATGACAGAAGCTGAGATCAGAAAGAGGAGACGGGAGCAGGATTATTGGAGGGTTTGTGCAAATCTCAAGTTTCCCTGTTTTCAAATCCCAAAATATACTTTACGCTTTATTAGTACAAAGTACAGCTATTAACATATTTGTATAAAGGAGCATCTGCTCCTGAATGAGCTCAACCTATGCTTGGGGATTTAACCAGAGGAATTATTCCTTTTTTACTCACATTTTATATAAGTATCCTTCTTTTCTTATGTCAACCTTTATTCAATTACAGCACGTCTCTGAAATGAATCGTTTAGAGGACATCAAACGATCCCTAAAATTGGAAAAGATAGAACAACAGGCAAGAGCATCTGTGGAAGAGCTACGCCATCAGATTGAGGAAAAGGAGCATCGAGCCAAGCTCAACCAACTTCGCAATCTCTCAATTAGAGATAAGGCCATAGAATCTGGGTCTGGAAGACATCAGCAAGCAATTGAAAAGGCACGTCGACTACACGAGGAACTTATTCGGGGTTTTGAGGATTGGAATAAAAAGGCACTGGAGTTGCATATAGCTGCTCAGGAAAGAGCTGGCATGAAACACGTCGACGAAATCAACCGCAGACGAGCTCGTGCGGCGAGCGAACGAATTCTCAGAGAGGAGCGGACAACTGAGATGCTCCGCAGAGTTCACGAGATGGAGGAGAGGAGAAAGGAGCTAATGAAAAATGTGATTCAGACAAAGGACATGAAAAGTGCTCGGTACAAGGCAGAGAAAGAGAGGTCAATTAATGTTTCTAGAATTAGAGCACAACATGCAGCAGAACTACGGCAAAAATTAAAGGAACAACTGAATCCGGAGACATTTGATAAGAAAGCAGCTCGAGCGGATATGGAGTTGAAGATTTTGAGGAAAACCGTAGACGCTCCTAGTTTTACTGTACGGTTCAATCCACGGCTTCTTACTAAAAGGTGTTCATGCAAAAGCTATCATGGTAAAAACATATTTAAGAACAATGGGAGTAATGGTAGCAGCTTTAGAACTAAATGTTATAATGGGAAAGATAAAAAGAAGCAAATGTCGGCCATTTAGAAGCAAATTAAGCTCTGCTTTTACCCAACCTAACCATCTACTAATAACAATAATTCCTCAACTACAAAATGATTAACAATGTATGAATTTATAAATATTCAGAGAAGTATTCAAAAACTAACTCGTGCACGAAAGGTTAAAAATTTACTATATATCATTCTTTATTCAATAAAATAAAAATGTTTGGCACAATTTATTCTTGTTTTATATTATAAACATCCGTTACTAAAAGAAAGATTACTCAATTTTGTGCAGCGTCCAATGTTGATCAATGCTTGTGGGTTGACATTTTTCAAACTTTACTGCTTCATTTAAACTTTAGAGCAAACATTAAGCATATTATTATAAAATCATTAATCATAAATAAAGGAAAATGTGTGTATGCATACTACATTTACTCAAGACTTACCTGGCTGTTTGCAAGCACCTTCTATTCAAAGTGTTGAATATTATGTACGTGTTTGAAGAATTTTGGTTTTTAAATTCCCATGCATTGTACGCATGTGCATTGTTTTTCAAAGTTGATGTGACAAAATTGAACTCATTTGCCAACGGTTTTATGTTGTATCCTCTACTAGTATCTAATCAAATATGCAAAGATTTCAGAATTCAAAAGATTGGTGTGCTGTATACAGGACAATCGTCAATAATTAAGTTGTACTCACCAAATTTAGTGATTCCCCAAAGCTGACTAGCACTATCAGACCATTTTTTCAGTACCACAGATCCTGGGGACACAAACCCGTTACGAGCTGATAAGTACTAAAAAATTTAAATAAATGTAAGTTTTAATATTTTAAAAAGTTATAACAAATGATTTTCTGGAGTAACTTACCAAATGGGTTGAAGCACTTTCCAAGGAATACAGTCCATCCAGCCGAGTATTTGCAGGCTGAGATCTTGCGTTTCTCTCTGCCTGTAAGTAAACTCGATTCAAATATTCATAATCATCGGTACAATAAGCGATTGGTACTAGTACTAGACTGACAAGAGTTGCCAGTTTACAATAATTCACTAACGACAAATACATATTTGCAATCCGATTTTTGGTCAGCGCTTGAATATTGCTTATTGTAAGTCTTTTGAAAGAATAAGTAAGAGAAAAACGGCTAGAACGAAAATTATTTTTTTACATCTTTTATTGAAAATTTTAGTAAAAATTAACTAAAATGAAAAACAGTTCGTTCCATTCATTGAAAAGATATATAAGCCGAGCTATCAAATCATTTGGCTAAGGGAATTTATTGGTTTTATGACTCGAATACGACTAGACCACATATTAGTACGGACAGTGCGCATTGCCGTCAAAAATAAGGTTCTTAAGTAAATATCCAGTGAAGTAAATCCCAAGTTTATCCATGAACCATACTTTTTTTGCATAACGGACAGTGCATTGATTTTCATTACTCAAAATTTGAGACTAAAACAGCTCTCGGGGTCTGTATGTATAAACCAAAAAAACGTAAACCGCATTAAAAACTTCATTTTGAGGAAAAATAAGCATTGGATGGAAGTTGAATAAGAAACAATACCTAAAAACCAGTAAGTAGCGCTCCAGTTTAAATATTGTAAATTTTAATGCAGCCTGAAAGTTATTAAATGTAAATAAATTAATGCTATTCAATTGTGTTTTGATATATGAACAATATGAAATGAGTACTGAACACTGACGTTCAAGCTAAAAGCGATGACTAGTAATGCGGTTAATGTGATCACATAGTCCAAGAGAACAGCGTATTCTGCCTCATGACAGCCTTGGATCCATATAAATTCCTTATAAGATTCTGAACAAGTTTTCCGTTTTACACTGTGTAGTG
>JAQFYG010002959.1:0-13416 GCA_034694325.1 Entomobrya corticalis
ACCCTAACGATTACATCAAAAGTCCAATGGAACACATAATAGTATTAAACCTTTCCTGCCGTTTTGGTTAATTTTTACCGCTTAAAATTGTAAATAAGTAAAGATTAATGCCGCCATCTGTATTTTATGGTCTATTATATGGAGTCGTTGCAACTTTGAGAGTTTCGAAGATTCTTCAACCCGAAGGATACACCAACCTTTGCTTATTTTTTTATTATTATAGATACAAACAAAACTCGAGCAAAAATGCGAACTAGGGCCCTTTTCCTAAAACCTATCACATATTAGAGGCCAATAACCGGAAGAATTTATTATGTCATGTCATCTCATGTATCGATGGTTACCTAAATTAAAATAATAGGTACTTGACCGATGACCTCTTATAATCTTCCGATGCTACTAGTAAGAAGTGAACAGATACTATTCGCAACGAAAACAACTAACCCTTTTTGCGTGAAAATAAGGGAAGTACGAAATACCCATTTTGTTTGAAAAACAATGGATTTCGGTTGAGGCCAAAACTGGAGAAATGTCTTTTTAATGGCAACTGGACGCTGTCCTTAGTGTCCTATATTTTTTATATTCAACTATGTCTTTTTATCCGGAAACTTCCTTTGGATAGGGTTTTTTATGACCTCGGACTATTTCGTCGCATTATTATGACAGTTGCCTAACTTCTTTACTTGCAGTGGTTAATACTTTCCTCAAGCTTCGAATGTATTGCTTTCTCTGTTTCTCTTGACTGCAGGTATTTAAAAATGGTTTGTTGAGGGCAGAAACCAGCAAAAACGTCAGAATATGAAAGGACAGAGTGGGACGTAAATATTTTCTTCTTATTTAGGTACGAAAAATGGGAGTAGCAATGCAATGGACAGTGAAAACATCGGTGCTCAATGCATGACTTTTATTCTTGTTTGGAGCTGTAAACCGGAAAAGCTTGAAAGAAAGTTAAGAAAGCATTAATTTCGGTCGTCTATTATTACGGACAAAAGCAAATGATCTAAACGATGACGGTGTGAAAAAAACACAGAGCTAGACTATAGAGGCACTGCTGTAGTTGATTGGTTTTTAAATGATAGCATTATCAGTGTCAGTCATACTAAATGACGTTAACATTTGACATACATAATTCATCAGTCAGTATGTGAGTAATTTAAAAGAACTATTGTGAATGAGAATATGTTTTTACCGATAAAGTCTGCGGCAACCTAAAAATGCAATGAAAGCGAACCATTTCGAAACAACGTCGAAGCTGCTGGTATGAAGATAACAAAATATCCGCTCCTGTCATCATTTTTTGCTAAAATTAAAAAAAATACAGCAGGTTTGACTGTCTGTCTTGCCATACAATTACAATTGATAAACTGCCGGTAAATAGCTATAGCTTGCTTGATTATGACAAAATGTAGATTATCATCGTGATGCAAGATGCCATAATACTCTTCTAATCCAGTGATCCGCCCTGCAGATTGCGATCCAACCTGTTCTTGAAGATATCAATCTAAAATTAAAGCATATTAATGACACTTGCCCATCCTGACGCTTGGGATGACGCTATAACCGTTCAGCGACTTTTATGTAGACGTATTCCAGTAAAGAATCGTCTTCTTTTCTCGATAATAATATTATTGTTTACTATGTCCTCCACCTCCTTCTCATTACTTTACTGTTTGGTGGTGGTATAGTGGTATTAGTGCTTAGTAATATAGCAGGCAATGTATTTTCGGCTGGCTTCACTGAACATCATCCAACCGAGATCGTACATTCTTTTACACAGAGAGCAATTTATGTGTGCCCAGAACATATCATGAGAAACACATTATTGTCATGTAGCAGTAGTTCTCTTCTCTGGATGCTATATTTGTTGGATTTCATTGTGTTTTAGTGTTGGGCTTTGGGTTTGGATTAAGTGGTGGTGGTGTACACATCAAGAAGGGTTATGTTATATATGAACCAGGGCTATCCCCAATCCCAAGAGTATTTTTTACTACTTCCTTCATTCTCTATGTTTCTGTGCACCTCTCTCTCTGCTCATCTCTTTCATTCTGCTTTATAGTTTGTTTTTTTATGTACGCACCCAAGCTCTGAGAAAATTGATACAAAATTACTCATCCTGTCAGCTGTCAATTCGTAATAATGATCAACTAAAAAGTAAGCTTATTTTATCAATTAATTAGGTCAACACCTAGAAGAACAATATTCCCTCCCACTTGTGTGCCAGTGGATGTTTTTAGTTTGTTTGATGGTTAAATGTGAATTATTAAACTGACAGAAGGAGCAGGGGATGGTTTAGGAGACTGGAAGAAAAGTGTATATTTAGGAGCAGGGAGTCAACTATCTGTTTGTCTACAAAGTATATCGAAACCACACACTAATAGTTTTAATTGACCCTACTGCCAACTAGTATTGCACTGCTATAAATTGGTAAGAAAGATTTTTTTTAAAATTATTGTTTGGAGGGTGGAGGGTGTTGTTTCGTACTAGGCTTTTCTGGACAGTCAGAAATGCCGGTTTCCTGCGTACTCGTTATTCGTAATGTTATTAGCATACTACCTGCTTGGAAATAATACGAATGAGATGCCAGTTAGTTTGAAGTGAATCCAAATTTCTGTAGAAGCTTACCCGAAAAGTAGAATATCAATTTGTGTGGATCAATCGGATATTATGCTATATACTATACTATGTAGCTATACTATACTAAAATATGTTTTATGGTGGCATGGCATTGGTGGCCCATCGCGAGCATAATTAGCGCCCGGCTCGGGAAGATATTGCAGGCATGCGTGGGATTCACGTTTCAATCGAGTACTTAATTGTGCATACCTGTTTTCAGAGTTGAACAATCAATATTACAATGGATGTCACTCAGCAAAAATTGGCCGAGAAATTAACAATCCTCAATGACCGAGGAGTCGGGCTTCTAACCCGATTGTATAACATTAAGAAAGCATGTGGGGACGCAAAATCTAAACCGGGATTTCTCTCGGAAAAATCCTTGGAGTCTTCCATAAAGCACATTGTCAAACGGTTCCCCAACATAGATATCAGACAGGTAATTTTATTAATATGCATATTTTGCGTGCATAAATAAAATTTGAGCTTATAATTCGAATTAAAAACTTGAATTTTGTGTGGACTAGGTGTCTAACATTGCACAGTATCGATCAGAGATTAACAAAACGCTTCAGCTGTATTACTATACGTTTGTCGATCTCCTGGACTTCAAAGATCATGTTTCTGAACTTCTTACAATTATGGATGCTTGTCAAGTGGAATTAGACATTGTAAGTTGGTTTTTAAAGGTTTCAAGCTAACAATAGGATTAGAGGTTCAAAACTAGCCACGATTATGAACTCATTTGTGTTTTGCAGACGCTGAATTATGATTTAACTAAAGGGTACCTAGATCTTGTTGTTACCTACGTAATTTTAATGATTCTACTCTCTCGTGTGGAAGATAGGAAAGCGGTATTAGGATTATTTCATGTTGCTCAAGAAATGGCAAACAATCCAGCGTAAGTACCCTTTTCAATTTCTTATCATCAATTACTTCAATGTTGTACTTAATGATGTACTTATTTATTTTCAGTGACAACAACTTTCCAAGACTAGGTCAAATGATTCTAGAGTATGATCCACCAATGAAACGGCTATCCGAAGAGTTCGGACCACATTCCAAATTACTGGTGAAGGCACTGCTCTCGTTGCAAAACATTTACCCTCGTCGTAACTTGGAAGCCGATACTTTCCGGTAAATGTGTATATATGATCAAAATATTAAATATAATTAGACGAAGTTAATCAATTTTTATTTCAATTAACGAAACAGGAAGAAGCAAATGCTGAGCTTGACAGCTCAACCGGGTTATTTATTAATACCTGCCAGGACAGACACAACACCCTGCGAGTTTTTGTCATTAGACATCATGGAGCGCTGGATAATATGTAAGTTATATGATCACCTAGCTGTGCCCTGCTAATACTTTATTTTTACGACTGCCACGTATTTAAACTAAAACTTATGGATGATGTTTGTTTCCTTTTGTTACAGTTGGATTTATGCTATGCCATCAAATTTCTATGACTCAATTCAAAGGTGGTGATGGCAGCAACAGTGATGATATGTGGCTTTCTGCTTTGAGATCTTCGTGGGTTATTACTTTGTTTCGAGATGAGGTGCTTTATATTCACCAATATATTATGGCATTCTTTGATGGAATCAAAGGATATGGAAAAAAGATATCAGAGGTTAAAGATGCCCTCAATTACGCTATTGCAAACGCGTAAGTTACTGACGTTTTAAAAAACTATTTAGACCATGTGTTTGTATGAAATTCAAGACTCATAGACGGGCAGGATATTGCCATCAAGAGCAATTACTTACTTGGCTCGTGTTAGCAATGCTTATGTAGTATGGTGTGTGTGTACTACATGCACAGATATATATATACCGACTCACATAATTAGTAGAAGGAGTGTAATAGCTTCAACCGATGAAATAAAATATATTCCTTTCGCTAACAATAAGAAACTGTAATTCTATAGTCCTTAAAATCTTGAGACTAATGTTTATTGAGGGTAGTAGAGTAGATAAAGAAAGGGATTTTTTTTCGAATGCAACGATATCAAGCGTAAAATGTGTACAACATGTTATGCATATACTCTTATGTACAAAACCAATCTCATAATGTAAAACTTAATCTTGTGTTTGAAATTTTCAGTGCTCTGATGCACCGTGAAAGACGAAAGTTCTTTCGAACGGCCTTGAAGGAAATGGCACTGGTTATGACTGATCAGCCAGGACTTCTCGGTTCGAAGGTACAGCCACAGCCATAATTTATCTAGCAATGATAGTATAGTGGAATGCATTGTGAGACTTATGTATACATGTATTCATATAATATTCACAGGCACTCTACGTTTTCATGGGCTTATGTTACGCAAGAGATGAAGTTGTTTGGCTTATTCGTCATTATGACAATCCACCTCTTCCCAGATCTACAACCTCAATCAAAATACAAAATAAAAACAAGGTTACCGAGGATTTGACAGATAGACAGCTGCCTGAATTGCTATTCCACATGGAAGAACTGCGGGGTAAGGGTGCAATTATGATTAATATTACTTTAATTTTTAAATGATTGCATAAATGACCGCACATTTATATTTGAAACTTTCAGCTCTGGTGAGAAAGTATAGCCAGGTCATTCAACGGTATTACGTACAGTATTTGTCTTGCTACGATGGGCCTGCTTTGGGACAAATGCTGCCGAATTATATAAAAATGGAAACCGAGTACATGGTTCTTAATTCTATTTATAACACAATCTCCAGCCTGTCTGTGAAACAAGGTAGCGCAGTACAATTCACTTTCCTACTATATTGTTTCTGAAATAGCAACCGTAAAATTTTTTTAAATTTTTATAGTTGAAGACAATGAAGTTTTTGACTTCCGAGGTCTTCGTCTGGATTGGTACCGTTTACAGTCATTCATGTCTCATGTGCTCAGTCGCAACCAAGGATTGTCGTATTTGATGAATACTACCACGTTCCATTTGAAGCTAGTGGATTTTCAAGATGAACTATTATCTGAGACGTCGGATTTGTCCGTTCTTTGGTATGTAGCTCTAACTTTATCTTATTGTTTTGAAATAAAAAGTGATATTGAGCCCTAAATAACTTTTTACCATTATTTATTCCTGTATCCAGCTTTTATAACAGAATATTTGAGGAACAGTTCCACATGTGTTTGGAGTTTCCTGCTCAAAACCGTTACATAGTAGCATTTCCACTGATATGCAGCCATTTCCAGAATTGCACTCACGAAATGTGCCCAGAAGAAGTAAGTTATTTTAAATAGGTATCTTCTATGTACAGTACATGCATATGCATACTTCAAGGCATTCAGAATTTTTAAGCGTCCTTCTTAATTTTTTATATTAGCGTCACCATATCCGTGAAAGAAGCTTATCGGTGGTTAACATGTTCTTAGATGAAATGGCCAAAGAAGCTAAGAATATAATAACAACCATTTGTGACGAACAGTGTACTCTCCAGGATAAGGTATGCATTGCATGCACACAATGTGTCAAAAAGTTATTTTGCATGTAAACTGCAAAAAAAAACCGGTTGCAGATAAGTATAATCTTGAACATTTCAGTTGCTTCCTAAACACTGTGCTGCTTTGATTGCTCATCATTTACACCGAAAGAAGGGAAAGGATAAGAACAAAAAGACTATATCCGAGATAGAGATTAACAAGCCTGGTGTGGAGAGCTTCCGAAAAACTAGGGAAGATTTGACAACGTAAGTATATTTAGCGCCATGTTTTTTATTACAACACCTTACATGTTTTTGCCAGGTCTTAAAATTGATAACCAATGTGTATTGAACTTTTTGGCAGAATGGATAAACTTCATATGGCCCTAACTGAACTGTGCTTCGCTATTAATTACTGCCCTTCTATTTCCGTTTGGGAGTATACTTTTGCTCCAAAAGAATATCTACATCAACACTTGGAGAATAGATTTGCTCGGGCATTGGTTGGCATGGTAATGTATAGCGCTGACACCAATGAAATTGCCAAACCATCAGAACTGTTAGCGAGTGTTCGTGCCTATATGAACGTATTACAAACTGTAGAAAACTATGGTAAGACCAAGCTAATTTCTGTATGTGTGTTTAATCTCTGTTGTATTATAATTCATGCTATGTTTGTAAAGAAATATCTAATTGGAATGGTTTATTGATAATTTGTCAGTTCATCTGGACATGACTCGTGTTTTCAATAATGTATTGCTCCAACAAACCCAACAGCAAGACACTCATGGTGAAAAAACTGTGGCGTTTCTTTACACTCAATGGTACACTGAAGTTCTTCTTCGACGTGTTAGCAATGGAAATATTATCTTTTCTACGAGTCAGCGAGCATTTGTCAATTTATCACCTGACCCGTCAGTTCCATTCAGTGCTGAAGAGTTTTCTGACATAACAGAGTTGCGTGCTCTAGCGGAACTAATTGGACCATATGGAATGAAGCACCTTAATGAAGCAGTCATGTTTCAAGTTGCTAGTCAGCTTCAGGAATTGAAGGTAATAATAATGACAAGAAAACCGATATCATCTTCTATGAAATAGATTAAGAAAACCACAAAACAACTTCCAATAAGTTTTCATTTTGTGTTGTTTAACCTTCAAGTAATTTACATGTAAAGTAGACTGATTCTGCAAGATCGAAGATACGTATAAAATGTTCAGGAGATAAGATTGTCATATTTTTTGTTTATAAGAAACTGACTGCTGCAAATCGAGAGGTATTGATGCTTCTTCGAACGAATTTCGATAAACCTGAGATCATGAAGGATTTGTGCAAGAAGCTCCAAAGTAAGTGCCTCAATGCGTTGTTGTTGCTAAAGATTTGATAGGAATATTTATCTAAACATGTTCAAACAACCAAATATTTTTGTACTATCAGATGCAGAAAACGTATTGTTAAGGATGACCATTATTGGCATGGTTTTGAGATTCCGACAAATTTCACAAGAGGCACTCCATGATGTTTTAATAGATAGAATTCCGTTTCTACTCAGCTCAATTCTAGACTTTAATGAGCATGCTCCTAATGGCGAATCAATCGTAAGTTAATCAGACGCAGTCACATTAGTAAAGTTTTAGTTGTCTACAAATACAATGGTATTTAAAAGTTCTTTATTTGGGGTCTTTAGAATGTGGCTGAAATGGCTTCTGCTGCTGGAATACCGTTAAAGGTTGATCCTACTCTAGTGCACGTTTTACAGCAAAATCAAAAGAGCGGTGAGTTCGAACGAAGAAAAATAATTTCCAGTGTAACTCGTATTTTTGATAGAATGATGTTTATCATGTCATCAAATTTATGTTTAAAGATGCACGAGAAGAGGAGTACCAACTCTCTTGTTTGTTGATGGTTTTTGTTGCCGTTTCCATTCCACGTTTGGCAAAAATTGATGCTTCAGTATACAGAGCATCTTTGGAAGGTCACTCAAACAATATTCATAGCCTTGCTACTGCCATAAACACTGTGTTTGGTGCCTTATTTTCCATGTCCGGAGCAAGTGATGTTGAGGAACGGCTTAAGGAATTTCTTGCAGTAAGAATCAAGTCATTGTCAGCAGCAGCTATAATGAAAACGTAAAAGTGCGTTTTCCTTTCGGGCATATTTTATGAGTCTTTACTTTTTCAGTTGGCGTCATCGAGTTTACTCCGGCTAGGACAAGAAGCAGATAAAGAGACAGTAAAGAATCGAGAATCTGTATATCTGTTGTTGGATATGGTCAGTTTGACGACATAATTATAATTTCTTATTTATGACAGTAATCATTTCTCATTATTGTGTCTACATATTATAATTTATAATACTGAACGACGATTATTCGCTTGTGCAGATTGTGCAGGAGTCACCATTCCTAACGATGGACCTTTTAGAATCGTGCTTCCCATATGCACTCATCCGGAATGCTTTTCATGCGGTGTATAAGCAGGAAAACGCTCAGATTCCCTGATTAATGCAGAATTCGGCCGCTTCTGTACGTTTTAAGTTATAGCAGAAGCAGTGCAAGCAAAAGAAATCTAAGAAGTAAAATTTTTCTTAAACTTTATACATAAGCCTAACATGTATACCTATAATATTTATAACTAAATTTCATCAGTACAAATAATTTTAAATGTGTAACATAATACGTATTTCTCTGTGTATTATTCTATTCTCAACAATAGTAATAATTACTGATCTGTTTTAATTTTTTACGGAATAATGTAGCTTAGCATTGTGAATGTAAAATTTGATACTGCTTGGCGTGTTAAGTATTATATGTAAAATTTTCACAAACAAAATCACAGCTGTGAATGTATTTAGCTTGTTTCAGGTTTAAATAATGAATAAAATTTATTCAGAATTATTACTAAAACTTAATCAGTTCAATCGTTCATCGAAAATAGTTTGTTACTATGACAAGAGTTATATCTAATGTTTGCAGTTTAACTCATGAGTCAATAGGTTGAAACACAGGTCCCGTTGTGTTGGTAGTGCTCTCAGGCTCGTTCCGGCAAATAACGGAAATTCGTCGATTACGTTGAACAACTCTACCTTTAAATATTGACTCCTTCTCCCCAAGTATTTCATGCGTAAATTCGTAACGCGCAAAGTCTCTGAAATGTATTCATTGGTTGATTAATAAACTACAACTGATGCTGACATTCCTTAATTACTCATAGGTTCCACACAAAAGTTGATTGTATTAGTGTAGTACATACCGCATTATATATAAAGACAATCGGGGTAACAGTACATCACAGTTGAAGTCCTTCTGTACGTCATGGCGTAATTTCATAATACTATCTGAAAGCAGACTTACACCTGCAATTGTGTTTCCACAAAACTAAAAACAGAAAGCAAGAATGAGATACAATTAAATCATGTGCATTGTAGGGTAACTCAAGCTGAAATGCAACGATAATATGACATACCCTAACACTGTCTATATGCGGTTTGATTACACCAGTCTTTTCCAAATCCAGGATATGAACAAATCGAAGTTGCGGAACGCCAGGTGGAAAGCATAAAGAACGAATGCGATCAATCACCTTTGTATTTCGCTGATTCCATTTTGCTCTTTCGGTTTCACGATAGTTATGGATCGCCTACAATTTAAAACAAACGATTAAATGGCAATTCAATCGGCCACACTAGATAAATCAACTTTCGACACACATACGTCGTCCCAATGCGAGGATTCATAATGCAATCGACTAATGTAAGGTTCGATTTCTTTTAAAATGTCGGTTTCTTCCTCTGATGAAATAAAATTAGGATAGACTAGCATAGAAGAGAGAAGTTTTGACCTCCACTCCTTTGACTTCTCAAAACTTTGACTAAAGGTGAAATTCTCTTCCTCTCCTGCAACCGCCGGCGCCGCAGTACGAGAATGATTATCGATCCTTGATTCACTAGCAGCTTCTTTAATTCCTACAATCAAATAAAAGCATCTCATTATATGCTTTCATTGAACAAAAACTTTGCAGCTTAGAGCAAGCGCCCAGAAGCGGTACCCAGATTCCAGACTTGCAAATTGGAGATTATAGCTAATAATTACGGAGAATCAATCTTTTAGTACCATTTGACGTTGACGACACTGTAGAACAACATCTTTTATCGTTATTCTGGACATTTGGAGGTCTTGACTGAATTATAGATAAAAGACTAGAGTTTCTTACTGTCAATCCCCTTATCAAAAAGGAGGAAAGTGCGTTAACTGTTGCTGTCATTACTTTCCCAACAATGATAAAAACAAGTCACTTTCCCCACAACAGGGTCTTTTCGTCTTTCGACCTAAAGTTTAAATGAGAATTTCTTAAAAACACTTTTAAACACAGGACGGCAACCGCTCACATGTGAAATGAATTTTGTTCAAGTGCGACACAGCTGCTTTTTGGTGATTTGATTCTTATGCCGCAAGCCACAAGCATATAGCATCAAAACAGCAGCAGCAGCAGCAGATTTGAGTGAGACCGTTTCTTACCGTGCGCCGTGCGCTGGTAGTATACACATTATTATGATGCTATTATCTGGGCAATGGGCAATGAAGTTTCTTTCGATTTTGAAATGAACAAGTTGGGAAAATAACAAGCGAGAATACTGGACGTGACGATAAAAATCCCATTTAAGACTTTATACATGATAATATGGACGTCTCCAGTTTGGAAAGTTGCAATTTCGCTTGAGCAGTTTGTATGTTTATCTATATTGAATGATTGTTGGATGGAATAGTACAAATGAAAACCTATGTAACAACATCTCAACTCCGCTCATAAGTCATAATCAAACGTGGGTGTGGGTGGGATATTGCATATAATCTTTTAATCCAAATTCTAAATCCACATGACATATGTGCATAGAAAATCTTAACAATGTCAATCAACTATAATGTATAAATTTTAAAGACAAAATAAACAACGCGTCCATGGCCATACTTATTGTGTTTTGTTGTCCTCCTACATATAAGACGGAAGTGAAAGCATGCGTTTGGCGTTTACAGATTGGAAAGTTGGAAAGCACATGTTTCCTGGAAATAAAGTGCTTTCCAGCTCCTAGTCAGCTGCCAGTTTTCATTCATGCCATGCATGCTTTTCATTCCCAATTCCCATGCTCCAAAAAACACATACACACACCCTATCATCTATTTTGTTGTTGTGCGATCACATGGTGAAAGTCATATTCCAAACATTTCACTTTGAAAGGACTCTATGCAATGAGACTTGGAGGGAAGTAGAACATGTTATTTTGAAAAAACAACACAAAAGGTCCATAAACCAACTCATGTACTCATGTTTCCAATATTCTCCTTTCCCCTTTACGTATCATGCATAACTTGCTTTAAGTGGTGCACGTTTCTTTTGTAGCTTACACCAGCTTTCCCTTTCCCGAACACAACTTTCAAATCCTCTTGTCCTACCCAGTGACCCTTGACCCTTACTCCTTTATAAAAAGTCCCTTCTAAATAATTGTACAACCAAAACTAAATGACTAGTTAAAAGAAGCAATGTGTAGACAAGGACTTGTGCAACGGGAATAGTTGTGTATTAATTGCCACGAGTTTATTTTTTAAACGTGTGCTTCTTAACGGAGCGGTTTAAAGTCGATAAAGACGGACATTTATTGGAGCATTGAGTTGTAAAGTTGATTTTTATAGTGTACATAAGTTTAGTGAAGAAAAATACCGTGTCTCAGCCTGTTGTATGTGCCAAAAATATGATTTGATGATTACTTTGGAGATGGTTCTTCATCTTCTTATTTTCGTCGAGGGAAAGGAAAACCCCAGGATTGAAACTCAATTTCCTCATTCCGACTCACTTGCCATTGTCTGTTTATAGTCATGGGCTGTTCGAGAGACAAATCTGTTCCGAAGACGGTCGTCATCCCCGCGGGTTTTTGTGTCCACTTAGTAAGTATTCGTGCCTGAAACTCGACTCGAGTAGGATTCATTAGGAAGAATGACAGTACCAATTATTTTATAGAGCAGCATAATATATGGAATGTTGTTACTTGTTATGATACTTATGCAATCAGTTATAGATTACGATTTTTAATAATATATGTATTCTATAATATGAAATTTTATTAATAATTTACAAATAATTACTGCTATAAAGTCAAAAGTTTTGCTAAATAGAGTCGAAATTATTATTATTATTACAATTGTATGTATTAAAACATTTTGTTATCGATAATGTGCTGTATTTGAGTTTGAATAAATAAAATATTTATATATTATCATTTATTATTACCAATTGCAAAATCGCATTCTGCAAGTTGATTTACTACTATTTTAAGCATTATTTAAAGTAGCCAAACTAAGTTTCATTTAAAAGCATTGCTGCCGTTTTTAACATTTTCAGGTTTAGAATAGTGCCAAACGGAATAAACAAATTGAAAGTTACTTACGAGAAAATAAATCTTTTACAATATTATAAGCTATAGACGCTGACGATTTTATAAACCAATTTAATGAGTAATGTACTTTAACTTTGTAAATGTAAAAAATAAGTTATGTTTCGCTTTTATAGTATAGCCATAGCCAACAGAATATTAATCTGGCATGCCCATCATCTTAACTGTACGAGGCTGTAAATATATTTAATTAACAGCTAATTACGAAACCTAACTGGTCGTTATAAATTTGTATTGCTACTCTTATGAACAGTTTACTTTACTAAAACATTGCAATTTGGTAATATACAGAATAAATAACCAAGTTTTATGAGTAGAACGTTAATCCTCGTAGATGGATTAGTTGAAGTAAGCTTTTGACCTAGTCATAATGAAACGACAGATGAATCTATGCACGAAATATGAAATAGTATTTGCTTTGACATGCGTTTGAATTCAAATTTCGAATACATATTGAAATACAGTTGCTACGAGCTAACTAATGCCATATTTATGATTTTTATTTCTTAAACACTGTTGATCCTATCTTCATACTTAAGGGTCTTTTTAAAACGTGGCAACCAACATTTTTAGTAGTTCACATGTTAAGTCGGATTCACTTTTTTTCTTGTAAAAGGAGATCATTCTAGCCTAATTGAAAGCACCCACGATGTTGTGCTTTTCCAAGCACAAGTAAAAAGGTCATATCCAGTGAATCTGCTCACTTCTGGATGTATAAGTACATTTGCGTTAGTTATATAAGCGTTTGATGATGAACGCATACACAAATTTGCCACATTTTCAACCATATATTCCTCAATTTCATTCAATCTACTACTT
The DNA here is from genome assembly GCA_034694325.1 of Entomobrya corticalis. Classification (NCBI taxonomy): domain Eukaryota; kingdom Metazoa; phylum Arthropoda; class Collembola; order Entomobryomorpha; family Entomobryidae; genus Entomobrya; species Entomobrya corticalis. The sequence goes on from JAQFYG010002959.1 coordinate 13,300, forward strand.
GCAAATTAATTTAAAAGGGCATAATTTATGAAATAAAACCTTAGCTTTTTGAATATGTATTACAAAACAGTTTAAATATGTTTCACAAGGCGCAAATGATCTCCTTGCACGTAACCC
>JAQFYG010002960.1:0-13416 GCA_034694325.1 Entomobrya corticalis
ATGAAACTTATTATAGCTACCATAAGGCAGTTTGTGTAGTTTTTAAATAATGTATTGTTATTTACTATATTGTATTTTAAAAACGTATGATTTTGTGATTAATTCGAAGACAATCGACAATTCGATCTTAAACTGTAAATGGAGATGAGGATTTGAAGCATATTATCATTTTAAAGGTCTTTGAATCAACCTAATCGGCGAAGGCAGACCTGCATTCGCCGATTTTTTAATTCACTACTTAATGTACTTACACTTAATAGTTAAACAACATTAAGACTGGCAGGTTAAGTCATTGTTCAAATGAAAAAGTTCTATAATAAATATGTAACGAAAAAGCAAACTATACTTTTGGTGGGTTTTAGTCTTCCTTTTGTCTGCTTGTATCTGTCAATGACTGGAACATTAGGTAATTTACTTTCTAGATTTTTAGTTAACTTTCTTAACTATCTATAATAGAGTTTTGAAATTTTGCAGAATAGTTAAGTATGCATTTATGTCTATATGTGCAAATAACTACAAATTTTAAACTCGCTCATAATAAAGTCACGATGTGATGATCTGCTGTCAACGGCTGGCGTATTATAACACTTTTATGATTGGATTTTCTAAACTATCAAGAATAGAGTTTAGAAATTTTTTAGGCTAATTTAGTATGCAACTATGCACACTTGTGCAGAAAATTAGGAATTTTTAATCTTTCGATCATAGTTAAATCATGATGTGAATGTGAGCATCATGATCATAGAACCAGGTGCATAGATGGGCGTGTAACATGATTATATGTAATGTAGAAATATCTTAGACATCGTAGATTTTCGTAGATATTGTAGACGCATCCAAGACTGAGTATTGTATATGACTACGTAATTCAGTAATTTTTACTACAACTTCAGCTACGTGATTTCCATCGTGGATTACCACGACTAGTTAAACTATGTGTATGTTCTTAATAAAAATTTTACTAATGCTTTGTATCTGGTGAAAGTTTAAATATTTTAATTTAAACGCTCAAATTTATTATATTTCTTTAACTGAAAATACTACGTATAATTTAGTTCATACTGTTCTTTTTATTTTTATAAAAAATTGGATTTGACTCCAGTACATAAATTTTGTCTCAACAACTTTCTTAATAAATAATATGAAATGTAATAAAAGGAGCTTACTCTTTCTCTAAAAATATACTCTTTCTCATCGATTTTATAATGCTTTAAGATATATATATATATATAGTTTAAGTACAAGAGTATAAAATATTGTCAGAACAAGTTGATTTAAAATAAATTTGCTATATTTTTATCTCAATTTTACAATTAAATCCAAAACGTCAACAGTTGTAAGAATCTTAATTTAGTTGATTATGATAAAAACGAAATGAAACGTTTTATTTTGTGATGACGCCTTATGTTTCATTCAATAATTTCCTCGATAAAATTCTACTGATGAGAACCAACCAAAGATAGAAAAATGTATGCATCTATTTTGATAAGTGCAACAGGTTTCTCAAACTCTATAAACTATATAAATTATATATTTATTTGTAATGGTCAATCAACTATTAAACTAAGAATCATTTCATTTTTTATTCTGTCACATTCAGGTAAAAAGCTTAACTTCTGCTGAGTCAATGTTTGTTCAACAAGATGTAAATGTTATTTGATTAGAAATGAAAGACTGAGATGCTTGTTACTTGACGTTTATGTTTATGAATATGCTATGCTGATTCAGATGTATTGATATCAAAATCGAAAGCAATAAAACTCATGATCTGTCCGACGTTTTTTATGAGCGATGGAATGCATTTTAATTCATTCAACATTTAACAGCGTGATTGTCTACATGGTAATATGATTTTTTAAATTCCAGTTTCTGATGCAATAAACGCACCATTTTTGCAAAAATTATTAAAATATTGAAAATTTTTATATTTTTATTGCGATGGGATGGTAAGTTTAATCATTTCCCGTTTTGAGAAAATATTGCTACAATTTCTACTGTTATCTGAAATTCTGATAAAAGAAACTGTTACCACGGATACTGCACAAGAACATGTTCGGAAACCTCGGAGGTAATTGGTAAAATAAAGCGTAAAGTCTGATAAAAAATATTATTTACATGTTTCAAAAATACACAATGTTTTTGTGGAAATTTAGCATTTACAAAAATGCATTGCAAAAAGATGGTATCGATTTAGAATTAACGGACATTATTGATAACAAAAACAAGGTAAATGCTAATTAAAATTTAAAATAATTATTTTCGTTATAAACCTTAAAGTATTAGAAACCTATATTTTTTGTTACTAAACACATTTGAACTTGACATTATTTATACAAAAATAAGTCATTAAATTTGTATAATATTTTATATTAGATCTTCAACTTGGAAAGCACAGTAAAAATGACTGAAATGCACGAAATGGACACAAAACTTGAGAAAATCTCAAGTCAAAATCGAAATCTTTAAGATACAGTTATTGAGCAAACTGCAGTAATCGAGAAATTCAATACTGAATTTGAAACTTTAAGGAATATTTTATCCGGTCATACTGATCTACTAGAAGATTTGGACAAATTGGTTTAAACTTATTGGCTTTTTTTACAAAAATATTGAGAACGGTTTAAATCTAATGGATAATTGATTTAATAGTTTAATTGACCGACATGTTATTATTTTAAATCTTAAGTCGGGCGAGTAGTCACACAAACTTTGCCGCATCCGTATTCGTCATTACGTTCTATACGGACATCAGTGACCTTGGTCATGGATTTGTTCTTCGGATTTACGGAGCCGGAAAGATTCATGAATCTCCGAGTTACTGATATCAACTACGACATTTTAATGAAACGAAAGAACATGTAAGTTACCCAAGCTTAGAGTGGAGGGATCCCACTTCGGGAAACAATGACATATTAGTGACCTCTCATAGTACACTCCGTTCTTTCCACCCACCAACGAAAGTCATTTGGAACTCAGGGGTTTTCAGGAAAATAAAGCAAGGAGATATCTGTTCTTATGAAAGTACCACGATTTATATGAATCCTTGCCTTGAATCATGTAATTTTTAGAATAAAAAAATATTGTACCGGTTTTCAGAAAGAGGACCAAACAAATATAGTTGAACTAAAAGTATTAAAAATGAATGTTTGAAAGCTTGGATAAATGTTGAATTGATAAAGAAATTCGCTACTTTTTGGAGATCCAATTTTTAAAAATTGAAATTGGTGTGATTTTTTGTAAAGATTGAGAAAGTCGTATTACATATTATCTCAATTTATTTTATGAATTCTTGTTATGAAAAGGCTATATTCCTATAAAATAAATACGTAATGCGTGCATAAATGCATTGGCATTATTGGCAATTATTTTGATTTCTTAGAAACTATAATCTTTCACTGAAACAGATGGACATCATTTGCTAATCCAGACTCCAGACAGCACACATGCATAATCTCTGAAGTTTGCTATAAATGTAATGAATGCGTGTATTCATCTGCGTTATGATGACATTTCATAGTATTTATCGGCTTATTGGGATGAATAACGTTTATATGCCTATGTTTCCATGAAAAACCATGAGAAAAACATGCCAAGATGTGATCATCATGTGTAGACGATTCATTTTTATCTTTATCACAGTTGGTCAAGACATAAGACAGCAAAGTGCAGCTAATTTTACTACAAAAAATATATGACAAAATTTTCTAATAAAACTTTTGCTACTTTATTTATATCTCTTAAAATATGTTTTAATTTTTAAAATATCTAAAACTAATATTTTTATAGTATGGAAACCAATGCTTCACCTCGATATTGGCGTCTCTTTACTGCGATTGATGTGCTGGTAGTGATTATCACTTTGTCCGTAATTGAAAACGAAGATAATGAGCAAAAGAGCTCTAGGAAAATCAGAAGGTATTTTGTTATAATTATAACCAAATTATTATTTTCCTTTTGTTATTTTTAAAAACTTATTCGTTTCGTTGTAGTATTTATAAAGATGTACTTGAAAAGGACTCAGAATTTGTGGACTCGGAAGCAATTAAAAACATAAATAGCAAGGTCTAATATAAATTCTTCTTAATTAAAACATGTCGTTTTAAATAAAATCAACAATTAAAAAAAAGTCATCAAATTATAATTTGTAACTTGTAGATTTTCAGATTGGAAAACTCGATAAAAAATGTTAGTGCTGATATGAGTGTTGTAAAAGCCGGCTTGGAAACAATGTCCAAACAAAATCAACACTTCAGGGAAACTTTTGTTGAGCAAACAGCAGCCATGGAAAATTTTAATGCGGAAGTAGTATCTCTAACAAAAATATTGTCTGGGCATGCTAAATTAATTGAAGATTTGGAAAGTCTTGGTGATTTCATTTACAATGATTATTATATTGAATTATTTTATCAAATTAAGAAGAATTTACTTTAAATTTGAAATACATTTTCAGCGACAACGGAGGATCATTCACTTCCTTTGTCAAGTATGTTGCATTAATTATTTATAAAAATACATTTACAGAAAATAGCTTATATGAACATTATAACATTTTAATAATTTTTTATGTTATTAAATACTTTGCACTAAAGATGAAACCTGTGGCGGCGTTTTATTTGGTCAATCGAGAGCAATATACTTTTCAAGCGGTGGGCTATCTAAACTGGCCCCAAATATTCCTACATCTTGCATATGGACTATTCGAGTCAACAAATTTTTGAGGGACCTACTCTTTTTGTCGTTTACACTCATTATACAAGTTCCGGTCTCTGCGATACCATACAGCTGGATTATGAAGGAAAGGGAAAAAATATAGAAAAAACTACATTATTTACTCATGAAAACATTTTATTTAACTCTGGAAGTTTTAGTAGCAGTGATATAGAAACACATTATCTTCCTGGATTTGAGGAAACTAATATTTACAGCTGGGATTTTGCGACAATCGTCATTTCTAATTTCTCCACAAAAGCCTATCTGGAAGCGATACCTAACAAATCGGATCGTTCCACAGATAGGGAAAATAGAATTTTCAACGTTATCACCAATATTTTTGATGGCAATAAGACATCAAATGTCGAGTAAGCTGAGCTACAAATTTCATATTTTTATCAATTTTTTAAACTCGTTTCAAGATTCTAAAGAAAATATTTACTAGTTGTTGTCAAGAAAGCTGTGATGGATGGAATTCCTTGGTCAGTTACGACAGCCCATTTATTGTAATCATCCGAAAGAAAATTGATACTTCTTTAAAATTCAACCTTACTTGGGAAGCAGAAAAACGCTATCCATCTAGCACTGGTAATGAGTAACTCTATGTGGTGCCCACGAGTAACATTTTTTATTTATTTTACTACATAAAAAATAATACTGTATTTTTGTTGTTCCTTTAAAAAAAGTACCTCATATAGCATATCCTTACGTACACAAATGTGGAGGTGTTGTTGGTGGGACTTCCGGAATGATTTCGTACAAGTCAAGAGTAGACTACAGAAATGGGGAAAGATGTATTTGGGTAATTGTCCCTCAGCCTGGAACTCGAACATCTATTCAAATTGAACTGCTCAGTAACGGAGTCGAAAGCAAATACGACCGTTTGTACATGATGGAACTGACCGATATCAATGGAACGGAGTTGACAACTCCGAAGAAAAGTTTCATGAGCCGTTACGGGCCATCCTATGCTCATAGCAGGGAGCTGTACATTGTGTTTTACACAGATTCTGTTGGAATAGGACAGGGATTTAGTTTAAATTGGAAATGTATTGGAGATGTGATGAGAACGGGATTTGATGTTACGACGTTGTTTAGTATTTTGCATGCCCGTACTGGTTTTCAGGCTAGCAAATCCGTTAGACCACCTGTGGTTACGAAAATGTACCAGGTTTATATTTTTACGCCAATGATGATTTCGTCGTCACAGTTTATTAGCACTCGTTTTCAAATCAATCAGACCCAACCGGATGCAAATGCTTGCTTGAATACGGAAATAAGTGTTTATATAGATTACAATGGTTTAATGTTGAAACAGGACATGAATGGGTAAATTAGGATAATATTTATGTTTATTTTGGCGTTAAATTTTGAAGTTTATGATGAAAAAGTTGCTACATATTATGTGCTCCATCTAGTTCGTGTGCTGAACAATCCGACCGTGGTAAAATGACATTTAAAAATCAAGACGGCATGGCAATTATTGTTGTAAAGGATAATAATCCACCGAGTTTACCACCTGTTGCTGTTAACATTTTTTGGCAGGAGCGCCATGGAATCGCTAGTAATTTGACCAAAGACAATAAAATGCCATTTATATTTTTTAAGCAAAATATTTAAATTATTTTTCAATACCATTGATTTCAGATGGTGGCTCATACCCCGTATTTGAAGGTATATTAATTATCATTGGGCAAAAAATAAATTTCGATTATTTATAATTCCTTTGAATATGAAACTAGTCGGGGTGTAAACTCCGAGAAAAGAACTACCGAAAGTCGATGCCCGTTACGGCATGCCCAACCCAGTATGTTCCCAGAGGGTAAGACTTGACCCCTGGTTTCTTGACAAAAGTTGATCAGTTTTGTCCACTCTATTTATGCAATAAAAAAATTTCCCGTAAGGAGTGCATGGGAACTTTTCCGACCCCGTTGCTCCGGTAGAGTTTTGGCTAGGAAGTTGAAAATTATTCTCATAGATCCCTTTTATATTAGAAATGTATGTATTCCAGTGTTCCAATTAGTGTGTGTGTCAAATTTGGTCCTGATCGGCTAAAGTTTCCGAGAGTTATAGTGCTTCCAGACATACAGATATACAGACGAACAGACAGGCAGACAGACATACAGATATACAGACGAACAGACAGGCAGACAGACATACAGACGGACAAATATGGTAATCGCATAAACTACCTTGTCAGCATTTACAATGCTTTCGGTAGTTAATAATTGTATGTTGTAACATTTAGACAACAAGTGTGGCGGAGTAATAACCGGAGAGAAGGGTCTTCTCAAATACAAACTTAACCAGGAATACAATAATGATGAACGCTGTATTTGGCTGCTTCAAACTCCAAATTTTACGAAGATTTCCGTACATCTTCTGAAAGATAGTTTTGAGGTATGTTGTGATGGGCTTACGGTCACCACTATTGATTCTGAGGATGGAACTCTGAAAAACGATACGATAATTTTGAAGTAAGATTTCAAACTGAATTTCAATTTCATTAGAATTGTCAAAAATATAATACATTATATTCATCTTCTTATAATAATTTATTTTTGCAGTCGCATAAACAATACAAGAATATATGAAGAATCAGTTCTGGTAATTACATTTCGAAGCGACATTTCTACAAGAGGCCGGGGTTTTGCACTTCAATTTGAAGCCCAAGAGCCAATAACTTCACCTTCTAGATTCAGATATCAATTGCGACATCGTAATGAGCACAGAGGAGAAATCAGTTATCCTGATCCATCAGAGTGGGAGGAATCTACAAATCCTGAAATTACAGACATAATTGTGATTGCTTTAAGCATTGATTCTGAAATGTTCTCTGAAGCTCAGTCCCTGTCAACTCACGTTAGTTGGAAATCTGGAGTGTTTAGAAAACAAAGCGGGTGTAGTTATGACAGCATAACGTTTTATACAAGTTCGAGAAGTAGTTTGGGATGGATTAATAGGAAAAGATTGCCAGAAGAAAAGGATACAGATTCTTGTCGTCAGGAAATTACAGTTCCCAAAAAGAGCAAACTTTTTAATAGTGTTTATCCGTCATTTCTTGCAATTTATCGGGTTTCTCATGAAAACGGGGCGATGGAAGAAGGAGTAGAAGTCAGCAGCGAGATAGAATTCAGTTTTGACAAAAGTAAATAAATACTAATAAAATATTGATTATAATTATTAATTAGAACTAATGGCTTGCTTTTTTAAATTTATTCTGTTTTGAAGGTTCGAATTGTGGAGGTACAATCATTGGAGATTCTGGAGAAATCAGCTATAAAGAAGATGGGTTCTATGCACAAAATGAAAAATGTGTGTGGCTTGTTCACGCTCCAGAAGCGAAAAAGATTGAATTTGAAATGATAAAAAGTGGGTTTGAAAAATGCTGCGACCTTGTTTACATTTCAACTCTTGATCAAAATGGAGATTTAGAGAGAGTAGTTGACTTCGGGTTAGTCATTCTTATTTTTTTAAAAAATAAATTGTTTTGAAAGGGTGTATAAATAATAGAGAGACATTTTTCAACAGACAGGACAATATTACTTCAGCAGTTGTGGATGGTTCAGTGGCTGTTGTCGTTTTCACATCGGATCATTCCTTAAACGGTGGCGGTTTTAATTTACAATTTCAAACAAGTGTGAACGCCACAGAACCAATTCCTGTCACTTATCAAGTGGGACACTTGCACAAAATGGGAGAGGTGTTTTCTGCTCCTGTCAAGGAAAATGAAATTATTGTGGTTGCATTTAGCAAAGAACCTTCAAATGGGAATGCGAGGCGATTGTATATTCATATACCTTCAATGCGGGCACAGATAGATGAAAATTGTAAATCCGATGAGTTGACAATTTATAATGTGTTGGGACGGGATGAAGGTCTGGTTCCTTTAAAAACATTAGATGCGTTGGACGCAGTAAAAGAAGGAACACAAAGTTCGATAATAAATTCAAAATTGATGAATGGCACCTGCAGTTCATTGAGTAGTATGGATTATAGAAAATGCGACAGATTTTATGATTGTTCGGATCAATCGGATAATGTTTCTTTGTTAATGACAGGTACTGCGTTTGTTGCAGTTTATAAAAGTGTAAATGTTTCTTTTGGAGATTTGGAGTTCAGAGGTTTCAGGTTGAAAGGTGAAATGTTTGGTCATACATCTAGTCATCGACCGACGATTGTAGATTATTCTCATTGCATTATGAGTACAGAGCTACCAAATACAACTGAAGATCATTTGGATTATGATGAATACTAATAGTTTTTTAGTTTCTATATTCTGTAGTCATGTAAAGGTAGTATATAGGAAAATAGATTGTATATTTGGTTGGAGTAGAAAGAAACCATGATTATCTACAGATCATTATTCCCAAATTTAAATATTATTATTTTTTATGTTATATGCAGATAATAAACATCATCTTGACAATAGTCGAAATACCATCAAGTTTATGAATTTATCCGTATTAACTTTTTTTCATCTGCTATAATTTATATTTTTTCATTTTGAGTTTCATTTTGACAAGTTTAACAGCCATCGAGAAATTTTTATTTGATTTGTCGTCGTATTATTGCATAAATAATTCGTTTTATAAATTATGAAAATATAAGCAACGCTTTTCTTATAATAATAACTATATTCAGTTGCGACTTGACTTAACTGAGCAAAATATTGGAGTTTTACCCTGAATTCACTAAATTCGCTAATTAGCATTTTGATTGACAAATATGAAGTTAATATAGCAAATAAGACTGAAGAATAGTGATGCCTTTTGGACAAATTATAGTTGTTACATTACATTTTGTTCCATTTGTACTTGTAAATTGATTGCGGATAATTACATCAGTTTAATTGCAAAATCCTGGATTCAGCTTATAGCAAGTAATAAAAAGGTTTCAAAGAACATCAATAAAGTTTCAAAAGTTTACCAAAACGTTTTTGATGGAATTTATCAAAATAATATGATGAGTCAGAACGCAAATATGAAACCTATGAAATTTGTATCCTTGCTGATAATGATGTATTTTTGCCTACTACTACAGCGATTTTTTAAACTTGGCTATGAAGTAAACTTTTTACGGCAATCATTAATTGTATTTTGATATTTTACAGCATGAATACACTCATGACAAAATGTTAACAAAAAATCCATAAAATGCTTTAGACCCTGAAATGTCATATTTTTGTCTTAATGTTTTCACTATGACGGTTATAACGTTGCAAGTTTCCACGCTTTCCAAGCTTCTCTATTAATCACAGGCATAGCTCCGGGTTTTAAAGCGGGCTGGGTAGACCCATTTAAACCCGGGTTTTAACGGACCCACTTTGTAGGCTTCTAGAATGGGTTTTAATGGGTTGGTGGGTTTTACCATTGTTATATTCAAAAACAAAAGCGCGCGCTTTCTATGGGTGTATTTGAATGCATGTATTTTTTTAAATTACCCAATACAGCCCACGTGCCCATTTAAACCCGTTAAACCCGTTAAAACCCTTACCCGCAGGTTTTTAACTAAAAACCCGCGGGTTTAGCCATGCCTGATTAATCAGTCATAAAAATATAATTGATTAAATGAATATAACCTGGTTTTAGATAAATGTCATTTAGATACCTTAATTGTACAATGATCGCTTTATTGATTCTTCAATGACTAGGTCTCGTTTGCTCAATTTGACCATACCTTTTCCATTCCGCTGATGGGACATTTTTTTTACTTTCATTATGGTATATCCTGGTTTATTACGTTTACCAAGTTGAAAGATTAATTTTTACACAAATAACACGTCGCGTCTTGCACGTTGTCTACCTAGCAAATATTCAATTTGCTGCAAATACTTTTTACTCAGAAAAAAAGCTTTCTTCCTCAATCAAAACGTACCATATACTTGGTAAAAACTCATTACTAAATCATGCATTTATGTCAATATTCATAGATTATGCAAATTTGTGATATGGATTAGCGACATTCCAAACTGTTTCTATGAAAGATTATGGTTCCCAAGAAATTAAAGTCATGACCAATAATGTCAATAAAGTTATAGATGAAAGAAGCATTCATAACTTTAAATACTTTCTTTTATTCGTTGAAACTCAACTATTCTCCTCAAATCCAAAAACGGATAACAAATAACAAAAATTATTTATTTGAGCAGATAACATGCAAATATCCAATTGGACAGATCAAAAATAATGCATACATTTTTAAAACCATCAATCCCTTAAAATTGTTTATTGGCATATTTAAATTTATTTTAATTTATATTTTTCATGTGCCAAATAAGTGCTAAATACTTTGCAAAATACCCAGTTACTTTTTTCAAACATCAGAGCATTTCTAAATAGATATATTTGCTTTCTATTTTTCTTAAACAATTAAGTAGTGTGATCATGAATGTAGCGGTTCAGAAAAAAAATTATGTACCATTTTGTAATCAAATTGTTTACAATAGTTTACATTGTACGATTATTATACTGTTTTTATTTTATTTATACTTTTTTAGATAAACTGTGCCTAAGTAAGCTATAGTACATAATATGCAGTTTTGCTAACATAAAAAAAAGTTCAAATTCTAAATTTAAAGTCACTGTAAATATATTTTGATAATCTAAACTAAACAAACAAAATATTGAAACTAATAATTATAATCAGGAGTAGTAGCAGGTATACGTCGACGAAAGGAATAATAAGATGAAGCTGGTACCGGCTCCGTTGTTTCCCGATACGAATGACGATGATCATGCCCCCAACCATAACCATATAATCTTGTAGGAGCCACAGTTGCTACACGAGACGAAGGAATCACAATGTCAGTTGTAGTTTTGCTATCTAAAATAAAACCTCTAAACTCCAAGTCCCCAGATGAAACATTCACACTTTTATAAACTGCAATAAACGCAGTTTTATTCATGGACAAAGCAAAATTACTCGGACGATCAACACAGTCATAAAAAATGCTACAACCTCCATAATCTGTATTTCTCAACAAACTGCATGTGTTATTCATCATTTTTGAATTTCTCATTACATTTCGTGTTGATACTTTCACAGCGTCAAGCGCCCTAAATGTTTTTAAAGGAACCAGACCTTCATCCCGTCCAAAGACATTATAAACTGTCAACTCATCAGATTTACAACTTTCATCAATTTGTGCCCTCATTGAAGTAACTTTAACCTGTGTTTTCATAGATTGCGTACTTGAAGGGTCTTTACTAAATGCAGCGACAATTACTTCATTTTCTTTGACTGGAGCAGAAAATCTTTCTTCAAGGTCATGCATGTGTCCAACTTGATAAGCTACTGGAAATGGTTCAGTGGCGTTCACACTCGTTGAAAATTGAAGATTAAAACCGCCACCGTTTACGGAATGGTCAGAGGTAAAAACAACAACAGCCACTGGACCATCGACTATTGTTGATGTGAGATTTCCTTGTCTGTACACAAAAATTTTATCTCAATTAAATATGTAGACTTTCAAAACTTTCATGGTTTAAAATTAATTATGACTAACCGGAAGTCAAAAACTCTGGTCAAATCTCCATTCTCGTCAAAAATGGAGATGTAAACAAGGTCACAGCATTCTTCGAATTTGCTTTTCTCCATTTTAAATTCAATTTTCTTCGCTTCTGGAGCGTGAACAAGCCATACGCATTTTTCATTTACAGAATACATCCCATCCTCCTTATAACTGATTTCTCCAGAGTCCCCAATGATTACACCGCCACAACTCGAACCTATAAAATGACACAAATAAACAAATAAATTTAGACTTATAATTCTCAAAGTGACCCAATAAAATCTTGTTTAAACTTACTTCTTTCATAACTGAGTTCTATCTGGCTGCCATATTCCATAATTTTTTGACCATCTTCATCCATTTCCAAAGATCTCGGCTTTGTCCGATAAATGGCAAGAAATGATGGACTAGCAGTGTTAAAATATTTTTTCTTTTCTGGAAATACAAGCTCCTGGGGACACGAAATCTTGTATTTTTCTTCAGGTAATCTTTTCCTAGTTACCCATCCGTTGACACCTGGACTTGTGTAAAATGCAATGCTATCATAACTGCATTCATTGTTTTCTTTTTTAAATACTGCAGATTTCAAACTTATGTGAGTTGATAAGGGTTGAACTTCGGTCACATTCACAGCCCCAATACTTGAAGCAATTACAAGAATATCTGTAATTTCATGAGATGTTGGCTCCTCCCATTCTGATTCGTCGGGGTAACTGATTTCCCCTCGGGGTTCATTACGATGTCTGAGCTGATATCTGAATTTTGAAGGGGAATTTATGGGACCCTGGCCATCGAATTGCAGAGCGAAACCATGTCCTCTTGAGGAAGTGTCGCTTCGAAAAACTATGACCAGAACTGAGTCTTCAAATATTCTGGTGTGGTTTGCGCGACTATAATAAAATAAGTAAAATTTACATAACTCATAAGTGTTTATGAATTTAGTATTTATTGTTAGGTTGTTTCTCACTTAATTGTTTTCGTGTCGTTTCTCAGACTTCCATCATTAGGATCGATAGTATTGACCAAAATAAAATCACAACATTCCTCAAACCCATCTTTCAGGAGACTTAAGGAAATCCTGGTAAAATTTGGAGTTTGAAGTAGCCAAATGCATCGCTCATTGTTATTATATTCTTCGTTAACTTTGAATTTGAGAACACCCTTTTCTCCAGTTATAACTCCACCACACTTGT